>JARQOD010008615.1:0-34928 GCA_033576555.1 Oophaga sylvatica
CCCTGGGTCAACACCGCCATTTGTTGCTCGGAAGTGCTGTTAGCGCAGGAACACTTGCTCCTGTGTTACTGGGGTCCAGTAATGTCAGCTGTTCCCCTGCTGTGTGAACGGCAAAAAGTCCTGCTGCCTCCACCATGTTCTCTTCTCATCCCTGGGCTACAACACCGCCATTTTGTTGCTCGGAAGTGCTGTTACGCGGAACACTTGTCCTGTGTTACGGGGTTCAGTAATGTCAGCTGTTCCCGCTGTGTAACGCAAAAAGCCGCGCCTCCACCATGTTCTCTTCTCATCCCGGGCAAACACCCCAGTTGTTGCTCGGAAGTGTTTAGCACGTGAACACTTGCTCCTGTGTTACGGGGTTCATAATGTCAGCTGTTCCCCGCTGTGAACGGCAAAAAAGTCCGCCGCCTCCCCCATGTTCTCTTCTTTCCCGGCTCCAACACCGCCGTTGTTGCTCGAAGTGCGTTACGAGGAAACCTTGCTCCGTGAATGGGGTTCAGTAATGTCAGCTTTCCCCCGGTGTAACGGCAAAAAGTCCTGCGCCTCCACCATGTTCTCTTCTCATCCCTGGGCTCAACCCGCCATTGTTGCCGGAAGTGCTGTTAGCACAGTGACACTTGCTTGTGTTACTGGGGCAGTAATGTCACTGTTCCCCGCTGTGTAACGGCAAAAATCCTGCTGCCTCCACCATTTTCTCTTCTCATCCCTGGGCTACAACACCGCCGTTGTTGCTCGGAAATGCTGTTGCGCAGTGAACACTTGCTCCTGTGTTATGGGGTTCTAATGTCCTGTTCCCCTGCGTGGGAACGGCAAAAAGTCCTGTGCCTCCACCATGTTCTCTTCCACCCTGGCTCCAACACCGCCTTGTTGTCGGAAGTGCTTTAGCGCAGTGAACACTTGCTCCGTTTACTGGGGTTCAGTAATGTCAGCTGTTCCCCTGCGTTGAACGGCAAAAAGTCCTGCGCCCCCATGTTCCTTCTCATCCCTGGGCTCCAACACCGCCAGTTGTTGCTCGGAAAGTGCGTTAGGCGTGACACTTGCTCCTGGTTACTGGGGTTCAGTAAGTCACTGTTCCCCTGCTGTGTGAACGGCAAAAGTCCTGTGCCTCCCACCATGTTCTCTTCTCATCCCTGGGCTACAAACACCCCATTGTTGACAGAAGTGTATTGGCACGGGTACTCACTCCTGCCCAGCGGTTACAGCATGGCCATCTTTTCCTGTCATGTAAAGGTCACTTCCTCCAAAAGTTTCCTGTCTGTTTTGCGGTGGGTTAGCCGACTCTATGGTCTTGAGTTTAGGTGCTTCCTAGTTCTGCGGATAGCAAAATTGGCTGTTTCTTTGTGACAATAGGACAATCACCCACGTAGTACTGTGGGATTCGGTAACTGCGGCCGGCTCGCGGCCTGTCAACTTAATTTCCAGGGTACCTTCTGCTCCGGGTTCCATACCGTCAGCGGTTCCCGCAGTGCCTTTGGCCTAGGGGGCCCCTCCATCTCGGTATCCGGTTCCAGCAACGTTGCTGGTCCTTGGTAGTGCTTTGGGCACAGGTACCTTCCTGCTTAGTAACCGTGCCCCAGTAAAGTCCTGGTCCTCGTTTGTCCATTGGTTTTTTCCTTCTGCTGCCCTCCCGGGTTCCAGCACAGTCAGCGGTCCTCTTACTTGCTTTGGGGCTCTTTACCTTTTCTGCCCCATCCGGGTTCCATACCGTCACTGGTTCTCCGCAGTGCCTTTGGCCAGGTGCCCCATCTCGGTACCGATTCCAGCAATTTTTGCTGGCCTTTGGGGTAGGTTTGGCAAGGTCCTCCTGCTTATAAACCGGTCCCAGTAACGTCAGTGGTCCTCGGGGTTTGCCTTGGGCTCTTTTCCTTCTGCTGCCCCTCCGGGTTCCAGCACAGTCAGCTGGGTCCTCGTTACTTGCATTGGCTCTTGTACCTTCTGCTACCCATCGGGTTCCAGTACCGTCACTGGTTCTCCGCAGTGCCTTTGGCCTTGGTGCCCCTCTCGGTATCCGAGTTCCAAACGTCTGCTGGTTTGGTGTGTTTGGAGCACAGGTACCTCCTGCTTAGTAACCGTGTCCCAAAACGCAGCTGGTCCTCGGGTGGCCATTGGCTCTTTTCCTTCTGCTGCCCCTCCGGGTTCCGCACAGTCAGTTGTCCTTTCTTCATTGGTCTTACCTTCTGTACATTTACAAATTGAAGATTTTTTAAATGTTTTTTTGGGTAATCACTCGGACTCCAACAATGAGCGACAACCCTGATGACCACCCCGAAGAAGATGACGACCCAAGGACGACGACATCAAGCCAACCAGCCTAAACACCATCACAAAGAAAAAAATAAAAGATTACCCAACAGGACTGAAGGTTAAGAACAACCCTACAAGAAACAGAAACAAGAGACTGAAGAACAATAAGAAAGATCAAAAAGCAGAAGAACATGAAAAATAAACCAAAATAAGAGCAAAAATATGCCTAAATTATAAGCAAAGAAGATAACAGTGTAGGGGTGATCCGTTCCTCCTCTGGTGCCCCTGGAAAATGCCTGCGCTGCAGGTAAATGAACAGGACAATATGTTGTAATTTAAATCTTTTTTTGACAGCAAGAACGGAAGATGAAAAATTCTACTTTTACAATTAAAGCAGGATTCTCTGCACAAATAAGAATATGATGAAGAAGATGAAGTACAATATGAAAAAAGAATAATAGTTTAATAAGAAAAATGAGTAATGTTAACAAAAAGATGAATAGCAAGAAGTTTAAAAAAGATAAAGAAGGGAAGATGAAGAATAATTTGAGAAAAGATGATGCTGCGAAGATTAGAAGAAAAAGTGTGTCAAAAGTTAAAAAGGTGAAGAGCATGGAATTGTAAATATAATATTTGCCAAATAGAAAAAACGTTAACAACATTGTCAATTTTCGTCAATCAACATCTTTAAAAAAAAAATATTTATGCATCCATTTGATTGGGTTAAACATCTATGCCTTAATTCTCCTCAAACCTTCCCCAATACATTCACATTACTCTTTGTTGTTTTTCCTTCAGTACAATTAACCAACAAGGCAAAATGGGTTTTTTTTAATTCCGAATTTTGTTCCCATAGACTACATTGGATTTCCGTATCGGTATCGGGTATTCGCCGATATTTTTTGGGGTATCGGCGATACATTCCATTCCATCTTTTTGGATTCGGAAGTTTCGCTCAACTCTACTTGTTAATCTTTGGGAGCAAGTATAAAGTGGGACCACCGGAAAGGGCGAGTCAGGAATTTGAACTCTTGTCATCCAAAATGCTTTTGGGGCTTTGCCGAAATGAGCAAGCCGACCATTTTCTTCTTGAAGATATCCGTGGGGTCTGGGGGAGAACTTGATAAAAGCAGAGTTACTCAACTGCACCCGCCTCATTCAGATACATCTCAATAGGCCAAAGGAAATTTTCCACCTTTATCCCCCTTTAATTACAAAAGACGGATTCCCTTTAGTTTGGAAAGGATCCGTCTCTCTCTCAAGCCAAGGATTGTAGACAGTGGGGCAGGATTGAACAGATGGGGCAGTATTGAGCAGATGGGGCAGGATTGGAACAGATGGGGAGGATCATGGGGGGATGGGGAGATCATTGAGGCAGAATGGATATCAGAGGGCAGGAGAGAACATATGGTGAAGCCAGGAATAAGAACACGGGGCCAGGATGGGGGATATTATACCAAGGGCTAATTCAGGATATTATTACGCAGGTGTATTTATTTTTTTTTTTGAGAATCTTTTAAATGGGGGTGGTTTTACTGTGCAGAGCGACACTATGTTGCCTTTTTTTTTCATCTGGTGTAGTTTAGAGTTGGCAAAAAAATAATTAATGTGTTCTGCAATGGACTTAGATAACTGGTGTTATTTTCTGCAGAGATGGCCCGGTGGAAGAAGGATGGGGGTCTGTGTGGATGAAAGATGAAAAGCAAAGATGAGGATTCACCTAGAGAGTCACTTTATAACTGTATACTACAACGAATCCGTGTAAAATCCAACCAGTGACACGTTTACCAGTACACAGAACGCATACTAAGTACAGATCTCCTGGATAATGGCAATTATAGTGATAGTATTGTGTTTTTTTTTACTGATCAGTATTGTAGTTTCATCACTATGGGTGGTAATATGTGGTCGGCATGGTGTTGCGGTATTTGTCCCCTTTATTGATATTATTCGGTCAAGTGGTGGTATATGGGTCTGGACATGTTTTGGGCGGTATTTGTTCCTTGTATGGTATTTTTCAGTCACTGTGGTGGTAATATGTGGTTGGTCAGGTGCGGTGGTATTTGTCCCTTGTATATAAATTTTTATTCGTCACGTGGTGGTAATATGTGGTCTGGCATGGTGTAGCGGTATTTGTCCCTTTATGTTATATTATTTGGTCACTGTTGTGTAAAAGGGTCTGTCAGGTGTGGCAGTATTTGTTCCTTGTATGTGTTTATGGTCATTTTAAAAAATTTTAAAAAATAATAAAAAAACCTAAATTGTATGGATTTCAGTTTTTCTTTTTTAATAAAGTTGCAAAAATTTTTTACATTTCTGGTTTTATCAACAAGATGGGGTGCGAGTGTACATTAATGAAAAAAAATGACTTTTTTTGCATTTACCAAATGGTGCAATGAAACAAAGAGTGAAAAAATTTAAAAGGAGTCTGAAAAACTTTCCGGACCCACTGTAATTTATGAGCATGGGGGATAAATATGTTCTTTCCAGGATGAATTGAGTCGCACACCAGGGCTTGGGGGTATGGCACCGAGCCCGTTCACTTCAATGGGGGATGTCCGGACGCGCCGGGGCCGGGCCCTGGGGCGCTCCTTTAAAAAGGGGATATTTACGGGGGTTTTTAGTTTGTAGAAATTTTGGACGCCACTGTGTTTCCTGGCAGGATGACCACGTCAGGGTAATCCTCGAGGGGTTGTTACTGGGCACAAGGTGTAAAGTCCCCCCACAGGCAAGACGGTCCCTCGGGTTATGGGGGGTGTAGGGGGCAGGATCAAGGGGGCGACAACACAAGAAAGTCTCTTTCTGTACTGGTGGAAGATGCAGGCACTCCTGGGAAGCTTCAGGGGAGGATCACATCCGTAATCCCCCCTGAGTAGGTGTAGGGCCCCTTACTTCTTTTAGGGTGTGAGTTTCTGACTTGCATGGAACAAAGTCTAACTCTGTCCTCTTTAGCTAACGCCCCGGCCGACCTGTGGTGGAGCCTTCTTTGGACAAACTAACTCTGTGTGCAGGGCCCCTGCCAACTTGTTCTTCCTAACCCCGATTACGTATCAGCACGTTGGCCCCTGCCCTAAAGTCCGCGGGGCTCCCGGGTTTTTCCCCTTACCAGTCCTGAAAAGGTAACAACTCGGACCCGGGTCCGCGGTGCGGAGTGGAGGTAAGCTTCAAGCTGTTTAACCCTCTGTCCCTCTCTCTCCCCTTTTTCCCTTGCCTTTCGTCCTACTACACCTTTAACATAAACACAACTAGCATAGTGTCACTTTCTTTATCTTCACCGCTTTCCCCCAAACGTCGGCACGCTTAATCACTGAAACCCATGAAGGTACCTCAGTGGACTCAACTTTTGACCAGACTAAGTGGCAATCCACCCATACACGGACTCCACGATGTAAGCTGAGTATAGCGAAGCTCCTTTCAAATAAGTCTCTCTCCCCTCCGGCTAGTCTTTCCCTCTCACTCGCCTGAGGAATGCTTGTCCGTCTTCAAATCGATGACAAAAAGCGTCCTCATCTTTCCCTGAGATTAAATGACTGCTATGCTTTTCCCACTACCCTTATATACCTGCGACCCCAAGGGCCCCTTGGGGCACCAGGGGGAATTGTGAAGTGTGAATGCATATCAGGTTCGTTTGTGGTTTAATTTTGTACATCCTCCAGGGTAACATTGCTCCAAGCGCAGCTGGGATACAATCAGATTGGCATTCTGGGAATTGGATGGTTCTGGCATCACGGACTCCCCCGCATTATTTGGTCAGTGAACTGCGGGTACTACAAATTGCATCTTTTGCACTATGGCTGATAATCACACCACTTATGACCATAAACGTCAATAACGCAATCACATCCTCTACACCTGTTTCTTTCTTCCTGTTCACGAGTTTGGGGGGGTCCTGCATTGGATATACATTGCATGAGTGTGTGTGCCCCTCCGGGCACAATACGAGCTTTAACCCTTTCCATTTGGTGGGAGTTCATTATTGTTCTCATCCAAAACCCAGCAGCGAGAAGTGACACATCGGGAAGCAGAGAGCTCCGCAACATCATACCTCCATCATTATACAACATTCACTTCTGTACCAGGACCATCATCTTTATGTGCAGGAGAAAATTGCAAGGTGTGGACGCTGGGTGACTCAGAGATCTGTGCATGATGGAGAAGACTGATTAGGTTGATGAATGCTCTTCATTCTGTAGATCTCAGGAGAAGGGAATATTTCCAATAAGACATTTAAAGCCAAAGTGTTACTGAAATGCGTCTGTATGAGATTACTGCCGAAGCGGGGACACATAGACCAGGATAAGAGAAATGGAGAAATTACAATTCTTACAAGAGTTTTCCTCCTCTGAACCTACAGCACATAAAACTGACGTGTCCATTACAAGCTCCTAAATGAATACAAACGCAAAGTATGCAGGGACTTAAAGAGCCCAAAATACATGGGGTCCAAAACTGAACTGTCACACTCTCTGCCATCATAGCCCACCATAGTACCGTCTGGGGTCATCACTGGGGAAACCCCACACATTCAATTTATACAGCATGAACCACAGGCAGAGAGCTCCTCCCAGTGGTGGCTGCAGATAGAATCTCATGTATCTCTGTATACAGGGAGCTTCCCCTAGTGATGACTGCAGCATAATCATATCATGTATCTCTGTATACAGGGAGCTCCCCCTAGTGGTGACTGCAGACAATCTTATCATGTATCTCTGTGTACAGGAAGCACCCCCTAGTGGTGGCTACATACAGAATCGTATCATGTAACTATATACAGGGAGCTCTTCCTAGTGGGTCTGCAGACAGAATCTTATCATGTATCTCTATATAAATTGAGCTCCCCCCTGGTGGTGACTGTAGACAGGATCTTATCATGTAATCTCTGTATACAGGGAGCTCCCCTAGTGGTGGCTGCAGATGGGATCTTATCATGTGTCTCTGTACACAGGGAGCCCCCCCTAGTGGGGGCTGCAACAGGATCGTATCATGTATCCTTGTATACAGGAAGCTGCCTCTAGTGGTGGCTGCAGACAGGATCTTATCATGTATCTCTATATACAGAGAGCTCTCCCTAGTGTGGCTGCAGACAGAATCTTATCATGTATCTCTGTATACAGGGAGTTCCCCCTAGTGGTGTCTGCAGACAGAATCTTATCATGTATCTCTATATAAATTGAGCTCCCCCTGGTGGTGACTGTAGCCAGGATCTTATCATGTATCCCCTGTATACATGGAGCTCCCTCTAGTGGTGTCTGCAGACAGAATCTTATCATGTATCTCTATATAAATTGAGCTCCCCCTGGTGGTGACTGTAGACATGATCTTATCATGTATCCTGTATACAGGGAGCTCTCCTAGTGGTGGCTGCAGATGGGATCTTATCGTGTGTCTCGTACACAGGGAGCTCCCCCTAGTGGTGGCTGCGGACAGGATAGTATCATGTATCCTTGTATACAGGAGCTGCCCCTAGTGGTGGCTGCAGACGGATCTTATCATGTATCTCTTATACAGTGGCTCCCCCTAGTGGTGGCTGCAGACAGGATCTTATTATGTATCTCTAAATACAGGGATCTCCCCCCTAGCAGTGACTGCAGACAGAATCTTACCATGTATCCTTGTATACAGGGAGCTCCCCCTAGTGGTGACTGCAGACAGGATCTTATCATGTATCTCTGTATACAGGGAGCTCCCCCTAGTGGTGGCTGAAGACAATATCTTATCATGTATCTCTGTTTTCCAGGGAGCTCCTCCTAGTGGTGGCTGCAGACTGAAACTTATCATGTATCTCTGTATACAGGGAGCTCCCCCTAATGGTGGCTGCAGTGAGATTAAATTTATAATTTATTCCCAGGTTATGTGTCACAGGTTTACTGTATCAGAGAGAGCCAGAAACCACAGTGTCTGATTTCTCCTACCCTTGCACTGATTAGAAGCACTTCACCATCATGTTAAACAGTTTCAGGTTTCTTTTAGCAGTGCAGGGGTTAATCTGCTCTGTTGAGAGCTCCTGGAGATGAGGCTCTCAGTTGTGCACTGTTAAAACCCCTCCAATATAATCTGGGTCCTCCCTAGCACTCATTTCCAGAGCTAACTTATGCTGTATAGTTAGGAGATGGGGTTTGTGACTGTTGTTTGAGAGTCGTTTGGTGGATTTATCTGTGACTTTTGCCAAGAATTTGGGTGTGTGCTAATCCCTTCCTTCTCTTACTTTTGATTTACCCCCACCTCCACGCCCAGATGTATGTATGAGTATAATTTGTATGATTGGTATTTTCTTTATCCCTGTTTGTATTACCTTGTTAGTCTGGTTGGTGTATTATGGTACACTACTACTCCCTCTTCCCTGGTGCGGAAGGTACAAACTGAGGGCAAATCAGGAGCTAAGGCAAGGTACGTGGTCCCAGCATCGCCGTTATCTGAATAAAATGATACCTTGGTTGATTAAACCATCTTTTGAATGTTTCTTAATCTTTACTTTCAGTTTTGTGTTAATGAATATGCTCGTGTTTCTAAGGTGGGGTTCATGACGTGGTGCTCTGATTACTATTCATAATGTGTGGCCAGCAATGGCAGGCACAAAATAATCCAGGAGAATGCACAGGAAGGTAATCGCAAAAGCTTGCTATTCATGCACTTCACTCACACTTTCAGACACACCACTAGGGGTATAGGAGGTAGTGACATGTAGCAGAGCTCATTCAAGCTTCCTGTCTTAGGACAGTGCAGATCATTCAAGTTTCCTGTCTGAGAAGAGCTCAGATCAGTCAGTTTCCTGTCTTCAGACAGTGCAGTTCAGTGCCAGTTCAGTCTGGACTTGGAGGGAGAGGAAGAGGACTGAATCCTCGCAGAGCTAGCGAGCTCACCTGACAAAGAAGTGGAGGCTAGTAGGGTGAAGTGAAGCATCCTAGCCTAGTCAGAGCACCTTAATCAGTACCTCAGCAGAACTGAAGCAAGGAGGATACTGAGAGCTGCTCACAAGCACTGGAAAAGCTGACATTTTCCATTAAAGCTACAAGTGCTTATGCTAAGAGCGAGAGCAGGGCGAAGGGCGCAGTGGAGAAGGACAGAGAAGTGCTTCAGGTACCAGATAACCTGCACTAATACACCGGGACACCGGAGTCCGAGGAATGCTAGAGCTTCATGCTTATGATAAGAAAACCGGGGAGACTTTCTGACTACAGGTCGCAGAAGGCAGCTCAATGTGTCGATACGTAATGGAGTCAGGAGAACAGGAGTCTAGCGGGACGCTGCAGAAATAGACTTAGTTCAAACCACTGAAAAGGCTCTACCACTATGTCGGCCGGCGTAGTTGCTATGAAAGAGTTAATTTTCGCTTTATGCAAGTTTGGACTCAGATACATATTGAAGTTAAGGAGGCCTCTAACCGCTCAGCGGTTACCCGAATGTGCATTCTCCACCCCGACCAGCTCCCCGGATCTGCTGAACTATCTACCAGTAAAAGGTATGAAAAGAAGCTGCATTGTGTGTGACTGAATTATTATCTACACCCTGCACCATCACCATAAGACTTCCCATGGACCAGTCTCACCTGTGGGAGACTTACCACCCAGCTGCCCCAATAACATCCCCTGTGAAGATCCTAATAGCAGCGCTGGTCCAATTAACCAGATACCACAGGTGGCATCACGAACTACCAATCCTAATAATCCCCTGTAAATATCCCCCAACGCTTGACTGCCAGGGCCACAGACCGAGTCCCCCCTTGCCAGTGACATCCCATAGAAATCATGGGCTCGGCTCCGAGTACCCCATAGCCCGGGTATCCACAATTGTGGTGCGAGTCAAACTAACTTGGCGTCACGAACAGGAATACGAAAGCTTGCAATTGGAGTCCTGTGTGCCTATTGAACTGTTTGGTGAAAAAGACTGTTTGCTGTGTTTGGCCCCAAATTCCGCCATTTTACCGCCATGTTCGCGCCCTCAGGCGCTGGTGAAGAAGGGGGGCGTACCTAAAATAACGCGCAGTTTCCTGGACACGCCCCCAACCTGCACCCCAATCTGCATCGCGAGCCGCATCGCGAACTGCATCGCAATCTGCATCGCAAGCCGCAACACAAACTGCATCGCAACTGCATCGCAATCTGCATCACAATCCGCATCGTAAACTGCATCACAATCTGCTTGCAATCCGCATCGCAAACTGCATCCCAAGATACGCGGCATCATCAGAGCGCCAGCGAAAAGGTCCTGTCTCCACCGCTGTGCCTGCGACGCTGCAGCCTGTGAAAGAGGTAGGCTCAGATTAACCAAGGGGGCATCAACATGTCGCATCAACCGGCAGACGGAGCGGCCCCGCCGGAGGCTCCAATAGCCCACCGTTTGGCGTTGTACCTCAGGATGGGGGTGCAGGCCCCTCACCTTGGCCCGGGAGTCCCGCTCATGCCGCTAACGCTCCCATACAAGCCTGGAGCGAAGTGGCTCCCCCAGTACAGCGGGAGCCAGACACCCTGCCAGGTTTAAAAGGAAGATATGTAGTATTTTGGATATTACTCAATGACTGAAAAGCAAAAAGCTGCGGTGGTAATAGGACAGTTAGCTGGTGCGGCTGAGAGAGAAGTAGAGACTTGGCCCACTGCAGACCAGGAGTCAGTACCTGCGATTCTCTTAAAGCTACAGGCCATCTTTGAGGACCGCACAGAAACGGATCTCCGGATGGCATTTTATCAGTGCTTCCAGGACCGGGTGACAGTATTAGGGACTACGCCTGCCGACTACAGGGGCCCCGCGAGCTCTCAAAAGGCTAACCCTACAAGTCCCATTGATGAGAGCCAAATGTTGAAAGAGCAATTCGTGCGGGGACTGAGGTCTCCAGAGGGAAGGGAGGACTGTAAACTGGTGGTCCCTTTGATCATCCAGATGCCACTTTTGATGCCCTAAAGGACATGGCAATAAAAGGACTGCGACCCTTGGAAAAGCCAAGGTGGCAAATCAGTATCACCCGGGTGAAGCCACTCTAAAGCCGGCAGTACCACCTTTTTCCCCGCAGGTGGCAAAGCTACAACGCAGGTGGCGCCCCCTAGTGAGTTGGAATGTCTGCGCTCAGAAGTGCGCCAGCTGACTAAGAACTTGGCCACTGTAATGGATGCCCTGCAACTGCGGAAAGAGGAGGAGGAAAGATCCTACTAGCCCGACTGTCCGGAGGATGTCCCTTGGATGAACCGGAGGAAATGGAGGAGTCGCCTCACCGGAAGAGGACCCGCCACCCCCAGGAGCGCTCCTGATCAACACCATCCTCGCCGGGAGATCATCTGCTACCCGCTGCAACCAAAAAGGGCATATGGCTCAGCAATGTCCTTTAAACGAGCCAATCCTGGGTCAGAGGGCCAACACCCAGGAGTAGACTCATCAGGCCCCTTGGACTGGAACCGCAGGTTCGTGGGTGGACGGCCCTACCTGTCCATGATTCTGGACGGGATTGCAATCCCTGCACTGCTGGACACTGGATCTCAGGGGACCATCATACCTGATGTCCTTTACAATAAATTTTGGTCAAAGGACAGTCTCCAGCCCCCGAGCCCTGACTTGACAGTGTACGCCACCAATGGTCCTCCCTGTTGAAGTAATTGGAGCCAAAAACGTGAACGTAAAAGTGGGCAGGGTGGAGCTGAAGGATCAGGGACTGCTGGTAGTCAGGACTGTAAATGAGGAAAATGGCCTAAATGTGATATTAGGTACTAACATTATCAGTAACTGTCTGGGAGAAGTTGTGTTTTTGCTCCAACAAGCTCGCTGAAGTTGCCAACCCCAAAGCAGAAGGGAGTGATCCAGAGGGAGATCCGGGCCCTGATGTGCCAGCAGCAAGCGAAGCTTACAGATGGTGAAATCGGTAATGTAAGGGTCACGGACTCGAACCCCATTGTAATACCCCCAATGAGTGAAATGTTAAATATGGTGTAGAGCAGCCATAGGTCTGAGAGGACAGAACTACCAAGCAGTAGTAGAACCTCATCGCTCAGAACACAGACCTACACTCATGATTGCTAGAGGGGTAGTGGAAGTAATAAATGGGAGAGTACCAGTACGACTTCTCAACTGGGGGGACGATGAAGTAAATTTACCACGTTATGCCACAGTTGCTAAATTACATGCCGTAGATAACAATTCTATCCTTACAACCGAGTCCTTAGCCTCCCGCCAACCAGCGGAGGATAATGATCCGCAAAACCGGTAGCGGACTGGTTCAGCAGCTTCATATAGGGACAGACACCACTTTCGTCCACCAGAAACAGGGGTACTACGGTGGTACAAGAGTACGCACAAGTATTTAGCAAACACCCACTTGACTTTGGGACAATTAAGGAGTACAGCATCATATCCCTACAGGCAGTCATCCTCCCATCAAAGAGCGGTACAGGCCTATAAACTCCAGCCCACTATCAGAAAGCTAAGGAAATGCTGCATGACATGAAGAAAGCCGGGGTGATAAGGGATAGTTGTAGCCCCTGGGCAGCACCTCTAGTTCTAGTTAAGAAAAAGGATGGTAGCATGCGAATGTGTGTAGATTATAGGCAAGTAAATCGTATAACACATAAAGATGCATACCCATTACCCCGCATAGAGGAATCCTTAGCTGCTCTGAAAACGGCTAACTACTTTTCTACCCTCGACCTTACTAGTGGGTACTGGCAAGTAGCTGTGGCTGAGGAGGATCGGGAGAAAACTGCTTTCACCACCCCAATGGGACTCTGCGAGTTTGACAGAATGCCGTTTGGCCTCAGCAGTGCCCCAGGAACATTCCAGAGAGTGATGGAGAGCTGCCTGGGACATCTCAACTTCGAAACTGTGCTGCTGTACCTGGACGACGTGATTGTGTACTCCAAGACATATGAAGATCATCTGAAGCACCTGGCAGAGGTATTCGAGTCTCTGTCCAAGTATGGGATGAAACTGAAGCCCTCTAAATACCATCTGCTCAAACAGAAGGTACAGTACTTGGGACATATTGTCAGTTCCGAAGGAGTAGCGCCGGACCCCGAGAAGGTCCACAGCCATCCAGAAATGGCCAGAGCCGAAGAATCTAAAGGAGGTGCGTCAGTTCCTGGGATTAACAGGTTACTACAGGAGGTTTGTAAAAGATTACACTAAGAAAGCGGCGCCTTTACAGGACCTCCTGGTTGGACAACCTCTCAAGAGCAGAAACCCTCCATTCAATTGGGGTAAAGAGCAAGCTGAGGCATTCAAAGAGATGAAAGAGATTCTGACAGGCGATGAAATCTTAGCCTACCCAGATTACAGCCAACCGTTCCTGCTATACACAGATGCCAGTAACGAAGGATTAGGAGCAGTCCTCAGTCAGAAGCAGAACGGCCAAGAAAAAGTCATCGCGTATGCCAGCAGAAAACTCAGGCCAACTGAGAGGAACCCGGAAAACTATAGCAGCTTCAAACTGGAGTTCCTGGCGCTGGTCTGGGCCATTACTGAAAGATTCAAACATTACCTTGCCTCCAACAAGTTCACTGCGTTTACAGACAACAACCCCTTGACGCATCTTGAAACAGCCAAGCTGGGAGCCATGGAGCACGTTGGATGGCTCGGTTGTCAAATTACCAGTTTACCATCAAGTACAGGGCAGGCCGTAAAAATGCTAACGCGGACGCCTTGTCCAGAATGCCGCATGAATCCGACACGGAGAAGAATCAGACGATCTGGAAGAAATCGAGCTACCTGCGTTCCACCGAAACGGGATGGTCCAAGAGCAACGAGTCTACAGAAAGCGGTGTGGTGAGATGTTGAACCCTTTACCTCATCACAGCTGGAAGGAGACTCAGGACAGTGATCCAGTGGTCAGCCGTGTCAAGGAGCTGATAAGACAGGAGGGTTCCTCCTTGGAGAAAGACGCACCCATACCAGCAAAGCTCCTGTGGAACGAGAGAAGCCGGTTGTTCATATACCGTGAGAAGTTGTGCAGGAGATACGTTGACCCAAGGACCCATGAAATGGTTTGGCAGATAGTGGTCCCCAAAACAGACATCCAAATGGTGTTGGAAGCTTACCACGATCAAGCAGGACACTTTGGCTGGAAAAAAGCTGGAGACCCTACTGAGGTGTCGGTTCTACTGGGTAGGGATGCGCAGCTCCATCGAGAAGTGGTGCCAGAACTGTGGACCCTGTGGCCTCAGACGTAAAGACTACAGTAGTCAGAAGGCACCCCTGCAGCCTATCCGGACGACTCGTCCCTTGGAGATCGTGGCATTGGATCACGTCAAGTTGTCCCCAAGCAGGTCAGGATACTCCTATGCCCTGACCATGGTGGATCATTACTCCAAATTTCTGGTGGTCGCCCCTGTCAAAGATCTGACAGCAGAGACAGCAGCAAGAACCTTCCAAGCCAGTTTCTGCAGACCACACGGATATCCAGAGCAGGTACTGACTGATCGAGGTCCTGCATTTGAAGCGGAACTGTTTCAGGAATTTTGTCAATTGTATGGATGTAAAAAGATCAGAACAACGCCATACCACCCTCAGACCAACGGCCTTTGTGAAAAGATGAATCACATTGTCATGGATTTACTGAAAACTGTACCCCTGGAAGAAAGAAATCGGTGGCCAGACTTGTTACCTGACTGGTCGACTTGTACAACCACATTCCAGTAAGTTCCACCAACTGCACTCCAGCCTACCTTATGAGAGCAAGACCGGGAAGGCTGCCAATGGACTTAGAACTCGGTGTGGTAGAACCAGAGGCTGATGACAGTGCTGAAGATTGGGACACAACTCGACAGGAACAGTACAAGAGAGTACAAGCCTGCGTAGAAGACAGTCTCAACAAAGTAAGAGAAAAACAAGAGAGGAACTATAACAAAAATGCTCCCGCTAAGCCTTTAATGCCTGGAGAAATGGTGCTCAAAGGAAAAGAAGAACGCACAAGTTGGATGATCAGTGGGAACAGGAGCCGTATGTCGTGCAAGATTCCAATTTTGATAACAGAAAGGTCTGTACCATCAGCAAGGATGGAGGAAAAACGACTGCAACTGTGTCTAGAGATCATCTAAAGTTGTGTCCTGGCCCATTAAAGCTCCGTGAAGAAAACCCTGTTGTCAATCAGGAAGAAAGTGATGAAGCGGTCATACACACGGATTTGGGAGATTTACCTGCAGATTGGCCCAGATTGGGAGACCTGTAATTATTCCTGTGCTGCAGTTTTATCAACCGCAAGAGGAGTCTCTACGTCCAGTCATACCAATCGTGCCAGTAGAGCCAGTTCCAGAGGGACCTGTTCCAACGGAACCTCAACCAGAAGAACCCCAAGAAGCGGACCCGCAAGAAGCAGCACCACAAGAAGTGGAATCCCCTGGTGAAGCTGGTGAAGCAGTACCGCCTCGCCCAGCCACTAGTACACTTGCCAGATCCATAGAAAGGTTGAGACAGTATTACCGTTTGCCGTTACGCAGAACAGAAAGGTTAGAGAATACTACACTTGACACCACTCCACGTAGGTCAGAACGTACAACGAAAGGAAGATTACCTATTCGTTATCAAGAGTAGACCTAGTAAATTAGTTAGCAAGACCCAGACAGGGTTTATTGTCACTGACAAATTGTATAAAGTTTGAAAAAGTATTAATGTAATTATTTGAAATGTGTTTTAACCATGCCAATGGACTGCGTGGCTGTGGACTATGCCAGCCCAAAAACTTTCATGTAAATAGTTTGCACTACGGTGCATTATCTTGGTTTTACACTAAACCAGTACTATCAACCTCTGAAGAAAAACCCGTATGGTGGGCCTAGAGTGAGGTCTGCAGTCAGAAGTCCTGCAGCCCACCCAGGACCCACGTGGGAGGTTTTTGGTGCGGGTCCTCCAAAAGAATTTGTCTTGTATAATGAGAATGTTTTGATACTTTTGATACTTTTGTAATTTTCTAATGTACAAATTGTAACGTTCAAGAAGTCTTACCTCCCGGATGGGAAGAGTTAACATGTTGATGTTTAATGCAAAACAAAAATGTTTTATTTTTCTCTTTTACAGCCCGGGAGTGCTGTGTTTAACCAAGGGGGGATGTGTGGCCCAGCTATGGCAGGCACACAAATAATCCAGGAGAATGCACAGGAAGGTAATCGCAAAAGCTTGCTATTCATGCACTTCACTCACACTTTCAGACACACCCACTAGGGTATAGGAGGTAGTGACATGTAGCAGAGCTCATTCAAGCTTCCTGTCTTAGGACAGTGCAGATCATTCAAGTTTCCTGTCTGAGAAGAGCTCAGATCAGTCAGTTTCCTGTCTTCAGACAGTGCAGTTCAGTGCCAGTTCAGTCTGGACTTGGAGGGAAGGAGAGAGGACTGAATCCTCGCAGAGCTAGCGTAGCTCACCTGACAAAGAAGTGGAGGCTAGTACGGGTGAAGTGAAGCATCCTAGCCTAGTCAGAGCTACCCTTAATCAGTACCTCAGGAGAAGCTGAAGCAAGGAGGATACTGAGATCTGCTCAGCGAGCACTGGAGAAAGCTGACATTTCCATCAAAGCTACAAGTGCTTATGCTAAGAGCGAGAGCAGGGCGAAGGGCGCAGAGAAGTGCTTCAGGTACCAGATTACCTGCACTAATTCACCGGACACCGGAGTCCGAGGCATTGCTAGAGCTTCATGCTTAGTGATAAGAAAACCGGAGACTTTCTGGACTACAGGTCGCAGAAGGCAGCTCAATGTGTCGATACGTAACTGGAGTCAGGAGAACAGGAGTCTAGCGGGACGCTGCAGAAATAGACTTAGTTCTACCACTGAAAAGGCTCTACCACTATGTCGGCCGGGCGTAGTTGCTATTGAAAGAGTTAACTTCGCTTTACGCAAGTTTGGACTCAGATACATATTGAAGTTAAGGAGGCCTCTAACCTGCTCAGCGGTTACTCGAATGTGCATTCTCCACCCCGACCAGCTCCCCGGGATCTACATTGTGTGTGACTGAATTCTTATCTACACCCTGCACCATCACCATAGACTTCCAGGGACCAGTCTCACCTGTGGAGACTTACCACCCAGCTGCCCCAATAACATCCCCTGTGAAGATCCTAATAGCAGCGCTGGTCCAATTAACCAGATACCACAGGTGGCGTCACAAACTACCTATCCTAATAATCCCCTGTAAATATCCCCCAACGCTTGACTGCCAGGGCCACGGACCGAGTCCCGCTGCCAGTGACATCTCCCATAGAAATCTATGGGCTCGGCTCCGAGTACCCCATAGCCCTGGTATCCACAATTGTGGTGCGAGTCAATAATGCAGACTGCTGACCGGTCACTGCTCCCTCACTGACCTGCCCACTAGTTTGCATAATGAATAGAGATGAGCGAACTGTTCGCCAATTTCAAATTCGAGCTGTTTTGGGCGGTGTTCCAGCTGTTCGACGAACCCGAACGATTTTGAAAAAATCCGGCTGTTCGAGGATATGTTCGATAACTGTTCATGCACCTAAATCGTCACTGGATTTTTTCACAGTAATGCTGAGAATCACTGTTAATACCCAGTTTGAGTGTACAGCGGGGTGGGGGGAGGGGCATGAGATGGATCTCTGCAGAAATAATGAAGATCTCCATTTTTCTTTCTCTTTCCCGCAGTTCCAGTGGGCGGTGCAGTCTGTCAGCCTATCAGCAGCACACACGGAGCGAAGTGCTTTTTTTCACACAAGCAAGGGCATGTGTCATTGGCTGTGTATGTCACATGTCCTTGCCCTATAAGACCCAGCCATTTTCCCTTCGCCACCATTTTCTCACTGATGCAGCTCAGTGTTAGATGGCACCGCTGCTGCTGTGAGCGCTATATTGTCACTGTGAAACTGCGAATTGCAAACTTTTTTTCTGGTAATTAGACAGGAAGGTTCAGGGAGTAGGGAGGGACTAGCTTGTAATTGCAGCCCTTTTGAGGGCTAGGTTACAGCAGTTCCTAGCACTTTTAGCAGGCAGGTCTGTGCTCTATATAGACAGATAGGTCAACTTAGGAGTAGTGACTATTTGTAATTGCAGCCCTTTTGAGGGCTAGGTTACATCAGTTCCGATCACTTTTTGCCAGCTCCTCCAGCGTTGAAATACTCATAATTTTTGGCTGCATCTTGCCTGTAATATAATTGTGGGCATAGTAGCAGTCTGTGGTACTCATTGTATTAGGCCATCTATACAAAGCTCCACCTGCATTGAAATACTCATAATTTTTATCTGCATCTTGCCTGTAGAATAATTGTGGGCATAGTAGCAGTCTGTGGTACTCATTCTATTAGGCCATCTATACAAAGCTCCACCAGAGTTTAAAAAAAAAAAGAATTTCTATCTGCATCTTGCCTGTAGAATAATTGTGGGCAGAGTAGCAGTCTGTGGTACTCATTGTATTAGGCCATCTATACAAAGCTCCACCAGCATTGAAATACTCATAATTTTTGGCTGCATCCTGCCTGTTAGGCTATGGTTCCACGGTCCGGAACCATAGCGCTTTTGACGGAGCGGAAATTCCGCTCCGTCTAAGCCCCGCCCCCTTTCTGACGCGCGATCTTTCCGGAGGTGTTCAGGACACCTCCGGAACACCTCCGGAAAGAACGCAGGGCTACATAGCCCTGTGTAATATTCTGTTGCGGCGACGCACCGTCGCCGCAATACGCGAGGACATGCTGCGGTCTAAAAAGACGCGCCGCATGTCCGTTTACGCAGGTTTGCCACCTGCGTATTGTTACGCATAGTGGAGACGGGATTTCTTGAAATCCCCTCCACTATGCTGTAACATCTGGACGCTGCGTGTTTGGCGCTGCGCCAGCGCACAGCGCCAAACACGCAGCGTTTCCTGACCGTGGAAACTCACCCTAATATAATTGTGGGCATAGTAGCAGCCTGTGGTACTCATTGTATTAGGCCATCTATACAAAGCTCCACCAGTGTTAAAAAAAAAAAAAAAATGTATCTGCATCTCGCCTGGACAATAATTTTGGGCATAGTAGCAGTGTGTGGTACTCATTCTATTAGGCCATCTATACAAAGCTCCACCAGAGTTTAAAAAAAAAAGAATTTCTATCTGCATCTTGCCTGTAGAATAATTGTGGGCAGAGTAGCAGTCTGTGTTACTCATTGTATTAGGCCATTGAGTCGCACATAGTACCAGGGCTATGGGGTACTCGGCACCGAGCCCATGAAAGTCTATGGGATTTGTCACTGGCAGCAGGACTCGGTCCGTGGCCCTGGGCGCTCATACAATGGGGATATTTACAGGGGAATTATAGATTAGATAGTTCGTGACGCCACCTGTGGTATCTGATCAATTGGACCAGCGCTGCTATATGGATCTTCATAGGGGGTGTTATGGGGCAGCTAGATGGTAGGTCTCCCACAGGTGAGACTGGTCCCTGGAAGTCTATGGTGGTGCAGGGTGTAGTAAATGAAACAGTCTCACACAAGGCAATCTCTTTCCATACCTTTACTTGCAGATGTTTCAGGCAGGTCCCGGGAAGCTGGTCGGGGTGGAGAATGCACATTCAGGGTAACCGCTGAGCAGGTTAGAGGCCTCCTTTAACTTTGTATGTATGTGAGTACAAACTTGCTGTCATGTGTGCATTGCCACGAAGATCGTCGCGGTTGCACATTTTGACTTCTCACAGCTGAGCTGCTGTTTCTTTGTGTTTGGCAGCTAGGGAGTTAATTCTGTCTGTGCTCGGTGCTGGGACTGGGTGCAGTTTCTCCCGGCTGCAATTGATTATTTGTTGATTGGTTTCCTTTAAATTCCTGGTTGTCTGCTTGGGGAGTTGCCAGTGAAACCTTCATGCAGACCACAGATAGGAATGAATCTGTATAGACTTTAGTTGTGAGCTCCTTAGTTGTTCTGGGCTCAACTTGGTTAGAGTTTATTTCCCAGACCATTTATGTTCCTTTGGTGTTTGAGTGTGTATGCAAGCGAGTGTTATCCTGTCTGTCTTATATGTCTAATCTGTGTATTTAGCTAAGATCAGCCCATATCCCTTTGGTGGTAGTCAGGATCCTTCTTAGGACTGATTACAGGGTTCAGGGTCTGATAGGAGACAGGGTTAGGTTGGTGACTTGGACCTCTGAACCATTATCAGTACCTCCAAGGTGAGGGATTAGTTAGGACCCCAGTTTAGGGTCAGGTTAGATCCCGGTCCACCTCTTTCCTGTTTCAGCTCATCAAGTCCTCAAGATTAACCCTGAGTTCAGCAGATATCGTGTCAGGTAAATCTATTCTATACTTACATGCTGATGTTGCTATACTAGTTGTTGTATAGAGTGTTGTTCCTGTATTAATAGTTTACTGACATTGTATACATATCATTAGACAGCGTGACATTTTCACTGGCCATAAAAATTATCTCCAGTTACCATGGATCCAGTAGCCCAGCTGGCTCTGCAGTTGCAGGGATTATCCATGGAGCTGACGGACATTAAGTCCAAAGTTTTGTCTCCCCTGGAGCAAACCAGAGTTGAACCTAAGGTTGCTCTCCCGGACAGGTTCACTGGTGGGCGAGACAAATTTTTCACCTTCCGGGAGGCATGTAAATTGTATTTTGGCTTCGGCCTCGATCATCAGGGAGTGAGGAGCAGAGAGTGGGAATTGTTATCTCACTTCTGCAAGGGGACCCTCAATCCTGGGCATTTTCCCTTCCTCCGGGATCCCCGGCTCTACTGTCTGTAGATCAATTTTTTACTGCCCTGGGATTGGTATATGATGACCCAGATCGGGTCTCTCTTGCTGAGACAAAATTACGTAAGATACAGCAGGGAGATCGTCCGGCAGAGGAATTTACTTCTGAGTTTCGTAGATGGGCCAAAGATACTCAGTGGAATGACCCAGCTCTTAGGAGCCAGTTTTGTCATGGGCTTTCTGATAAATTAAAAGACGTTTTGGCTCAGTATGAGTCTCCTCCTTCTCTGGAGGCTGCTATGGCCTTAGCTATCCGTACTGATAGACGGCTTCGGGAGAGGGGTGAGGTAACCCCACTCCCTGTTGTTTCTCCACCTACCACTAAAGTCCCTTATGTTGAGGTTCCCCTTGTCTGTTCGGATGAGCCTATGCAGTTGGGAGGGACATCATTTCGTAGGAGGGGATTGGCGGTACGCCGCAGGACTAGAAGATGTTTTTTCTGCGGGAAAGAGGGACATTTTGTTGGAGAATGTCCATCCCGTGCCTTGTTGAGCCAAAAGTCGCCGGAAAACTGTTAATCCCAGGTTGTGTGGTGGACGACAACCTGGGAGTATGTATTTCATCCGCCAGTTCTTCTCAGTTCCTTGTACCAGTGGAGGTGGTAGTTGGTACGAGAGTGGAGAGATTGTCTGTTCTTCTTGATAGTGGTTCCGGGGCTAATCTGGTTGACGCTCAGTTTGCTCAGGCTCAAGGTATGCATCTGAGTGTATTGGTCAAACCGATCCCTATATTCTCCATTGACGCCAGGCCTCTCGGCCAAGGTAGCTTTGTTCATGAGGTTCATAACATTGACCTTCGGGTAGGGGCAATACATAGGGAACAATTATCTGTTATGTGTTGGAGGGTCTACCTACTCCCATTGTGTTGGGACTTCCTTGGTTGGTTAAACATAACCCTGTGATTAATTGGCAGTCCAGAGAAATAAGCCAATGGGGTGAGTTTTGCAAAAGCAACTGCATGAACACAGTCATCAGTGCGGTCGTGCCTAGTACATTGCCTCCTTTTTTGGAGGATTCTGGGGATGTTTTCTCTGAGGAGGGGTGTCAGGAGTTGCCTCCTCATCGCGTGTATGACTGCTCTATTAATCTTCTTCCTGATGCTAAGTTGCTTAAAGCTAGGTTGTATAATCTTTCTGGTCCTGAGAGGCAGGCTATGAAAGATTATATTTCTGAAAGTCTGGCCAAAGGGCATATTAGACCTTCATCTTCCCCAGTAGCCGCGGGGTTCTTCTTTGTGAAGAAGAAAGATGGAGGCCTACGCCCTTGCTTGGATTTCCGCGAACTTAATCGGATTACTGTTCGAGATCCGTATCCACTCCCTCTTATTCCTGATCTCTTCAATCAAATTGTTGGCGCCAAATGGTTTTCTAAATTGGATCTCAGGGGGGCGTATAATCTGATTAGGATAAAAGAGGGGGATGAGTGGAAAACGGCGTTTAACACGCCGGAGGGACATTATGAGAACCTAGTCATGCCTTTTGGTCTGACTACTGCACCAGCAGTATTCCAACATTTTGTTAATGACATTTTTTGTCACCTTGTGGGGCTGTTTGTGGTTGTATATTTGGACGACATTTTAATTTACTCGCCAGATCTTGTGTCTCATCAGGAGCATGTGAGACAGGTGTTGCAGATCTTGCGAGACAATAAATTATACGCCAAACTGGAGAAGTGTGTATTTGCTGTACAGGAACTTCAGTTTTTGGGTTTTTTGGTGTCAGCCTCCGGTTTCCGTATGGAACCTGAAAAGGTGAGAGCAGTGCTTGAATGGGATCAGCCAGGGGATCTTAAGGCTCTGCAGCGTTTTTTGGGGTTTGCTAACTACTACCGGAAATTTATTTGTAATTTCTCATCTGTCGTCAAACCTCTCACTGACATGACAAGAAAAGGGACGGATTTTTCTAAATGGTCAGACAAAGCTTGCCAAGCCTTTTCCTCTTTGAAGAAATGTTTTGCTTCGGCACCCGTTCTCATCCAACCAGATGCATCTCAGCCGTTCATTGTGGAGGTGGATGCGTCTGACGTAGGGGTGGGTGCTATATTGTCCCAGGGTCCGTCCCCTGGTAAATGGCATCCGTGCGCTTTCTTTTCTAAGAAATTGTCGTCCGCCGAAAGGAATTATGATATCGGCAATAGGGAACTTTTGGCCATTAAGTTAGCTTTTGAAGAATGGCGTCACTTTTTGGAGGGGGCAGTCCACCCGGTTACCGTTATTACTGATCACAAGAACCTGTTGTATTTGGAATCCGCTAAGCGTCTGAATTCCAGACAAGCTCGATGGTCGTTGTTTTTTACCAGGTTTAATTTTGTCGTCACTTATCGCCCGGGGTCTAAGAATGTAAAGGCTGATGCCTTGTCTCGCAGTTTCCCAGGGGCCGGGAAAACGGATGACCCGAGTCCTATCCTTCAGGAGGGGGTGGTAGTGTCGGCTGTATTTTCTGAGCTTGAGGAGGAGGTGTTAGAGGCTCAGGGGGACGCCCCTGCAGGACCTCCAGGGAGACTGTTTGTCCCAAATCTGTTGAGACAAAAGGTTATTGAGGCACATCATAATTCTGCTCTAGCAGGACATCCAGGGAGTAAGGCTACTTTAGATCTCCTTTCTCGCCGGTTTTGGTGGCCTAATGCTAATAAAGATGTTATAACTTTTGTCGCGTCATGTGGGGTGTGTGCTCGCTCTAAAACCCCTCATACCCGTCCGTCTGGGACCCTTTTACCCTTGAAACTTCCGGAGCGTCCATGGACTCATTTATCTATGGACTTCATTACGGACCTTCCTCCGTCGTCAGGGAATACTGTCATACTGGTGGTTGTTGACAGGTTCAGTAAGATGGCACATTTCGTTGCTCTTCCTGCACTCCCTAATGCTAAAACTCTGGCGCAGGTGTTCATTAGGGAGATCGTTAGACTTCATGGGTTGCCTTCTGATGTGGTGTCAGATAGGGGGTCTCAGTTTGTGTCCAAATTTTGGAGGGCATTTTGTTTACGTCGGGGGATGCAATTGTCATTTTCCTCGGCTTTTCATCCGCAGACCAATGGTCAGACAGAGCGTCTGAATCAGAGCTTAGAGACATATCTCCGGTGTTTTGTCTCAGAGAACCAAGAGGACTGGTCTTCTTTCTTGCCTCTGGCAGAGTTCGCTCTTAACAACAGGCGGAGCGAGTCCACTGGTAAGTCCCCTTTTTTGGGGCATATGGTTTTCATCCCCAGTTTTGTACTTTCAATGGGGGGGGCCCTTCTGGGGTTCCTGAGGAGGAGCGTTTCTCGTCGTCACTTGCTTCTGTGTGGAGAGGTGTATTGAATAATCTGAGTGCGATGGGGAACCGTTACAAACGTATGGCTGATAGGAGGAGAGTTTCTGGTCCAGATCTGAATGTGAACGATCTGGTATGGTTGTCTACCAGGAATATAAAACTTAAAGTGCCCTCCTGGAAACTGGGTCCCAGATTCATCGGGCCGTACAGGATCAGTTCCATAATTAATCCTGTGGCATTTCGTCTGGACCTCCCTCCTACGTTTAAAATTCATAATGTGTTCCACAAGTCATTACTTAAAAGGTATGTGGCACCAGTCATACCGTCACCTCTACCTCCTCCTCCTGTGTTGGTCAATGGTAACTTGGAATTTCAAGTATCAAAGATCATTGACTCACGTCTGAATCGCCGGTCCCTTCAGTACTTGGTGCATTGGAAGGGGTATGGTCCAGAGGAGAGGACGTGGGTCCCTGCGTCTGATGTTAACGCAGATCGTTTGGTTCGGACCTTCCACAGAACTCACCCGGGCAGGCCTGGCCCTGAGGGTCCGGAGGCCCCTCGTAGAAGGGGGGGTACTGTCTTGTGTGCATTGCCACGAAGATCGTCGCGGTTGCACATTTTGACTTCTCACAGCTGAGCTGCTGTTTCTTTGTGTTTGGCAGCTAGGGAGTTAATTCTGTCTGTGCTCGGTGCTGGGACTGGGTGCAGTTTCTCCCGGCTGCAATTGATTATTTGTTGATTGGTTTCCTTTAAATTCCTGGTTGTCTGCTTGGGGAGTTGCCAGTGAAACCTTCATGCAGACCACAGATAGGAATGAATCTGTATAGACTTTAGTTGTGAGCTCCTTAGTTGTTCTGGGCTCAACTTGGTTAGAGTTTATTTCCCAGACCATTTATGTTCCTTTGGTGTTTGAGTGTGTATGCAAGCGAGTGTTATCCTGTCTGTCTTATATGTCTAATCTGTGTATTTAGCTAAGATCAGCCCATATCCCTTTGGTGGTAGTCAGGATCCTTCTTAGGACTGATTACAGGGTTCAGGGTCTGATAGGAGACAGGGTTAGGTTGGTGACTTGGACCTCTGAACCATTATCAGTACCTCCAAGGTGAGGGATTAGTTAGGACCCCAGTTTAGGGTCAGATTAGATCCCGGTCCACCTCTTTCCTGTTTCAGCTCATCAAGTCCTCAAGATTAACCCTGAGTTCAGCAGATATCGTGTCAGGTAAATCTATTCTATACTTAAATGCTGATGTTGCTATACTAGTTGTTGTATAGAGTGTTGTTCCTGTATTAATAGTTTACTGACATTGTATACATATCATTAGACAGCGTGACACTTGCATGAAGTCAAGTTAACTCTGTTAATCTCAAGCTTGTTCAATAGCTGCAACGCCCGGCCGACATTGTGGTAGAGCCTTCTAATTGGTGAGAACAGAGTCCCTACTTTTGTGGCGCCTCACTCAAGGTCCTTGTTCTACCTGACTCCCTTTTACGTATCAGCGCTTAGGGCTACCTTCTGTGACTTGAAGTCCAGGAAGGCCTCCGGTGTTTCTTATTACTAGGCGTAAAGCACTAGCAACGCTTCGGACCCCGGTGTCCGGTGAATTAGTGCGGGTAATCCGGTACCTGATGCACTTGTCTCTATCCTTCTCCACTGTGCCTCTCGTCCTACTCTTGCTCTTAACATAAGCACTAGTAGCGATGATGAAAAATGCCAGCTTTTCTCCAGAGCTCGCTGAACAGTTCCTAGTACACTCACTGTTGTAGCTCCTGTGATTCCCTTCTTTCTCTCCTTTCTCTGACCCTGTCCAGAGCAGCACACAGGTACTCTGTCAACTGTGTACACGCTGTAGCTCCGAGAGTTACTTTCCTCCTTCCAAAGAATACAGGTAGCTTGTGCTGAGATACTGGTCCTGCTGTTCTGACTGGGCTAGAGTGACTCCTTACACTTAAACCAGACTCCACTTTATGAACTTGCTCTGTCAGGATCTAGTCTGCACTCCTCTTCTTCCAAGACTAGACTGACTTGCACTGTCCTAAGACAGGAAGCTGACTGAACTGAACTCCTCTCCCTCCAAGTCCAGACTGAACACTGACTGCTACGTGTCACTACCTTTTATACCCCTAGTGGTTGTGTTGGGAAATGTGAGTGACATGAATGAATATCAAGCCTCACGGTTACCTTCCTGTGCATTTTCCTGGAATATGTGTGCCTGGCGTAGCTGGGCCACACATCCCCCCTTGGTTAAACACAGCACTCCCGGGCTGTAAAAGAGAAAAGAAAAACATTTTGTTTTGCATATAACAACATTTTAACACATCCCTTGCGGGAGGTAAGACTTCTTGAACGTTACAATTTGTACATTAGAAAAATATAAAAGTATCAAAAACACTTTCATAATACAAGACAATATTCTTGTGGAGGACCCGCACCAAACCTCCCACGTGGGTCCTGGGTGGGCTGCAGGACTTCATTGCTGCAGACCTCACTCTAGGCCACACCACACGGGTTTTCCTTCAGAGGTAGTTATGGCTTTTTGTAAAACCAAGATGTAGCTCCGAGAGTCACCTTCCTCAGACCCTGTCCAGAGCAGCGCATAGGAACTCTGTCAACTGTGTACACGCTGTAGCTCCGAGAGTTACTTTCCTCCTTCCAAAGAATACAGGTAGCTTGTGCTGAGATACTGGTCCTGCTGTTCTGACTGGGCTAGAGTGACTCCTTACACTCAAACCAGACTCCACTTTATGAACTTGCTCTGTCAGGATCTAGTCTGCACTCCTCTTCCTCCAAGACTAGACTGACTTGCACTGTCCTAAGACAGGAAGCTGACTGAACTGAACTGAACTCCTCTCCCTCCAAGTCCAGACTGAACACTGACTGCTACGTGTCACTACCTTTTATACCCCTAGTGGTTGTGTTGGGAAATGTGAGTGACGTGAATGAATATCAAGCCTCACGGTTACCTTCCTGTGCATTTTCCTGGAATATGTGTGCCTGGCGTAGCTGGGCCACACGCCATCTATACAAAGCTCCACCAGCGTTGAAATACTCATAATTTTTGGCTGCATCTTGCCTGGAATATAATTGTGGGCATAGTAGCAGTCTGTGGTACTCATTGTATTAGGCCATCTATACAAAGCTCCACCAGCGTTAAAAAAAAAAGAATTTTTATCTGCATCTCACCTGGACAATAATTTTGGGCATAGTAGCAGTATGTGGTACTCATTCTATTAGGCCATCTACACAAAGCTCCACCAGAGTTTAAAAAAGAATTTTTATCTGCATCTCGCCTGGACAATAATTTTGGGCATAGTAGCAGTGTGTGGTGCTCATTCTATTAGGCCATCTATACAAAGCTCCACCAGAGTTTAAAATAAAAATAATTTTTATCTGCATCTTGCCTGGACAATAATTTTGGGCATAGTAGCAGTGTGTGGTACTCATTGGATTAGGCAATCTATACAAAGCTCCACCAGAGTTTAAAAAAAAAGAATTTCTATCTGCATCTTGCCTGTAGAATAATTGTGGGCAGAGTAGCAGTCTGTGTTACTCATTGTATTAGGCCATCTATACAAAGCTCCACCAGCGTTGAAATACTCATAATTTTTGGCTGCATCTTGCCTGTAATATAATTGTGGGCATAGTAGCAGTCTGTGGTACTCATTGTATTAGGCCATTTATACAAAGCTCTACCAGCGTTAAAAAAAAAAAATTCTATCTGCATCTTGCCTGGACAATAATTTTGGGCATAGTAGCAGTCTGTGGTACTCATTCTATTAGGCCATCTACACAAAGCTCCACCAGAGTTTAAAAAATAATTTTTATCTGCATCTCGCCTGGACAATAATTTTGGGCATAGTAGCAGTGTGTGGTACTCATTCTATTAGGCCATCTATACAAAGCTCCACCAGAGTTTAAAATAAAAATAATTTTTATCTGCATCTTGCCTGGACAATAATTTTGGGCATAGTAGCAGTGTGTGGTACTCATTCTATTAGGCCATCTATACAAAGCTCCACCAGAGTTTAAAAAAAAAAAAGAATTTCTATCTGCATCTTGCCTGTAGAATAATTGTGGGCATAGTAACAGTCTGTGGTACTCATTGTATTAGGCCATCTATACAAAGCTCCACCAGCATTGAAATACTCATAATTTTTGGCTGCATCTTGCCTGTAATATAATTGTGGGCATAGTAGCAGTCTGTGGTACTCATTGTATTAGGCCATCTATACAAAGCTCCACCAGCGTTCAAATACTAAGAATTTTTTGCAGCCATCGTTTTTTGTGCAAACAACTCCAGAGTTGTCAATTAGGTAACCACCAAAATGAGTGGCAAAAGGCCTGCTGCTGGTGGAAAGGGGAATAGGCATGTTGTGAAGGGCAAAAAAATGTTGTGTCCGTGGGGTAGGTGTTAAAGCAACAGTAACATCTGCCGAAGAAAGACCATCTTCCAGCCAAACTAAGATGTCTACTTCTTTTAGTGGACAATGTGGTACGATCCCTTTCTTACGAACACGCCCATCGCTACAAATTCCAGATGAGGCACAAAAAAAAAAGGTGCTTCAACAGATATCAAGTGCTCCTTTAAGTCGGCTCTCCACCTCAACTTCAACATCACAAAAACTCCAGTCCTCAGAGGTGTCACCCCAATCGCACTTGCTTCCTCACAGCTCCCAAGTCTCCAACTGCCCGTCTGAGTATGGGGTAGAACAGATGGTTGAGTCTGCAGAGCTGTTTACTCATACTATAGCCTGGGAATCAGAGGTCGTCTCCACAGCTTCTGTGAATCCAGAAGAGGAAATGATCTGCACTGATGCCCAGAATGTTTATGAGTTGGATCCAGGACCAGATGAAAAAGGTTCTGAGCATAATGTAGACCCTCGTTCCCAAACTGTAACTCCTGTTGGTGGAGAGAATGAGGAAGACGATGATGAGACTCAAATACCTGATTTGAGCGACAACTTGAGTTTTGTGTCAGGGCAGGAAGAGGTTGGCTCTGAGGATGACGGGTGTGAGAACACTCAGGGTGATGATGACGAGGTTGCAGATCCCACTTACTGTCAACCCACAGTCAGACAGTCGATGAGGTCAGCAGAGGAGGTGGAGGAGGATTCGAGTGACGATGAGGTCAGGGTGCGCCTTCTTGGACAGAGATGTAGTACTGGAAGCACGTCACCAACTGCATCCTCAACCACAACTCTGCCTCTGACCAAAAGTCAAGGTGGCTGTTCAGGTCGCATGGGTTCTAAGCCTTGCATAGCCTGGGCATTTTTTCAGATCGATAAGGATGACCCAACTCGTGTTATCTGTAACATTTGTGACCAAAAGCTAAGTAAAGGCGAAAAAATCCATAGTTTGAGTACTTCATGCATGAACCGTCACATGGATATGAAGCATAAGTTGCAGTGGCAAGCTCACTGTGCTACAATGCGGCCTAGCGGGCCGGCCCAACCACCGTCTGCCCCATCTTGTGCATCCGCGACCACGGCCTCTTCATCCTCTGTGACTGGGGGGACAGCAGTCAGACCTGTTTTGAGACTCAGACCTGGCACCTCTTTACCAGCAACAGCCAGTCAGATTGGCAGGTCATCAGTTCATTTGGAAGTGGAAACACCAGCTGGTGTTGAGCGCTCTCCGACATCGAGAGCACCACCTTTGGATCAAGGCAACCTAACTTTTGCACCTGCATCTTCCTCACAGACTGTCAGTTGTCTGGGGACACCCTACTCAACCCCGTCTATGCACAACAGCCAGCCCTCGGTCCCTCAGATGTGGACAAGTAAAAGACCATTTCCTCCTAGCCATGAGAAAGCTAAGAGGTTGAATTTCACCATCTGCAAGCTCTTGGCTACAGAAATGCTGCCTTTCCGCCTTGTGGACACAGAGGATTTTCGAGACCTTATGTCCGTCGCAGTGCTCCAGTACCAGATGCCCAGTCGGCACTACTTCTCAAAGAAAGGTGTGCCTGCGCTCCACCAGCATGTCGCACACAACATCACCACTTCTTTGAGAAACTCAGTGTGTGACAGGGTGCATTTCACCACAGACACTTGGACGAGTAGGCATGGACAGTTGCGTTACATGTCGCTGACTGGGCACTGGGTAACTATGGTGACAGCAGGACAAGGTGCTGCTGTCCAAGTCTTGCCGTCCCCACGAGTTGTGCGTCAATCCTCTTTATCTCGAAGTTCCTCCACTGCTTCTGCCTCCTCAACCTCCTCTCGGTCCTCCACCTGCACCCAAAGCCTGTCTGGTCATGCCACGGGCTTTCTAACTGCGCAGAAGGGATCCTGCACACCTCTTTGCTATGCTGGCAGGAGGGCTCAACGTAATCAGGCGGTTTTTACGTTGAAATGTCTGGGAAATGTGAGTCACACAGCTGAGGAGTTGTGGTCAGCTCTGGAGAACCAGTTTCATGAATGGTTGTCTCCACTGGACCTGCAACCAGGGAAGGCCGTGTGCGACAATGACGCAAACCTGGGTGCGGCCCTTCGCCGGGGCAATGTCACACAAGTGCCTTGTATGGCTCACGTCTTGAACCTGGTTGTCCAGCAATTTTTAGCCCATTATCCCGGACTACATGGCCTTCTGCAGAGGGCACGGTCGCTGTGTACTTACTTCCGCCGTTCGCATCCCTCAGCTCAGCGACTTACATCTCTACAGAAGTCATTGGGCCTGCCACTTCACTGGCTAAAATGCGATGTGCCAACATGGTGGAATTCAACTCTGCACATGTTGCAGCGACTGTGGCAGCACTGACAAGCCCTGGTGCAATACGTTCTGAATTATAGCCTGGGCCAACGAGATCCAGAGGTGGGGTAAATCACGCTGGAGGAGTGGTCTCAGATCAGGGACCTATGCACCCTTCTGCACAGTTTTGAAATGGCCACGAAGATGTTTAGTGCTGACGATGCCATTATCAGCATGACTATTCCAGTGATTTACATGCTGGAGCAGATGTTAAACAGAATTCGGAGTCAGGTGGTGGAACAAGAGGAGGTGGAGGAAGTAGAGGAGGAGGAGTTGTATGCGGAAGGGCTAACAACTGCAAGGTCCAGACGGTCGGCAGCACCAAGGCGGCTGGCATGGGACGGTGGGGGAGAGGGATTAACCAGGGCGCATGGTAGCAGCCAAACTAGTGAGGAAGGTGCAGGAGCCCAGGAAGAAGTGGAGGACAAACTGGCGATGGGCATGGAAGACTCATCAGATGAGGGAGACCTTGATCACATTTCTGTTGTGCGAGGTTGGGGGGAGAGGGCAGAGGAAGGAAGCATGATTCGTACCTCGCCACCAACACAACAGGGACTTGGTGCTCCTGGATGCGCAAGACACATGAGTGCCTTCTTGCTGCACTACCTGCAACATGACCCTCGAATTGTCAGAATTCGAAATAATCCTAACTACTGGGTAGCCACACTGTTAGATCCCTGGTACAAAAGTAAATTTGCCAAAATAATTCCTGCCATAGAAAGGGATTCACGCATGCAGGAGTATCAGCAGAGACTGTTGCAGAATCTTACATGTGCTTTTCCACAAAACACCAGTGGTGCACGTAGTGAATCTCACAGTTCTAACTTGCCAACCGTGGGACTGTCGAGTCTTCAGCACTCAAACCGTAACAGAAACACAGTATCTGCTGGTGTTAACAGCAATTTTGCGGAATCCTTTCACCAGTTTTTTAGCCCATCCTTTGCAAGGCCACAGGAGACAAGAAGTCAGACACATAGTCAATGCCTAGAGACGATGGTACAGGAGTATCTCCAACTGAACATCGAAGCCATGACTGTGTCACTGGACCCTTGCTCTTTTTGGGCTTCCAATCTGGATAAATGGCCGGAGCTCGCCACTCACGCCTTGGAGATCTTGTCATGCCCCGTAGCCAGCGTTCTCTCTGAACGTGTGTTCAGCGCTGCTGGTGGTGAGCTGACAGATAAGCGCACGCGGCTGTCCACTGAGAATGTAGACAGACTCACGTTCATAAAGATGAACAAATCATGGATCCGCAAGGACTTTTCTACCCCTGTGTCATCCTGGGGAGAGTAAAAGCTTGAGGATTTGGTAAAATCACCTCACCAACCGTTTTAAGCTTTCAAATTGCTAATAATTTTTAGCTGCATCTAGGCCGGAAAATAATTTTGGGCCTGTAGCAGTGTGTGGTACTCATTCTATTAGGCCATCTATACTAAGCTCCACCAGCTTTCAAATTAATAATAATTTTTAGCTGCATCTTGCCTGTAGAATAATTTTGGGCCTGTAGCAGTGTGTGGTACTCATTCTATTAGGCCATCTATACTAAGCTCCACCAGCTTTCAAATTGCTAATAATTTTTAGCTGCATCTTGCCTGTAGAATAATTTTGGGCCTGTAGCAGTGTGTGAAACTCATTCTATTAGGCCATCTATACTAAGCTCCACCAGCTTTCAAATTAATAATAATTTTTAGCTGCATCTTGCCTGTAGAATAATTTTGGGCCTGTAGCAGTGTGTGGTACTCATTCTATTAGGCCATCTATACTAAGCTCCACCAGCTTTCAAATTAATAATAATTTTTGTTCTCTCTGAACGTATGTTCAGCGCTGATGGTGGTGTGCTGAGTCTGACAGATAAGCGCACGCTGCTGTCCACTGAGAATGTAGACAGACTCACGTTCATAAAGATGAACAAATCATGGATCCGCAAGGACTTTTCTACCCCTGTGTCATCCTGGGGAGAGTAAAAGCTTGAGGATTTGATAAAATCACCTCACCAACCGTTTTAAGCAACTCTGGGGCAATTGATGCTACTTAAGTGGTGTCTGTGCCCCAAATTTTTGGAAAAAATGGAGACTCTTTTTGGAGTCCCCTTGCTGTGTTTTACGTGACGTTGGCATCGTCAATTACAGGTGGGTTGGGTCTTTCCCCACCCCCCTTTTAACCGTAAGAAACTACATACACTATGGCTTGGGGTAACACAGATGGTTGAGTGTGAAGACTAGAGCTGTTTACTCATACTATAGCCTGGGAATCAGAGGTCTGCTCCAAAGCTTGAGTGTCTGCTAGTCAGAGAAGTAGCCACTGGCTGTAGATCTAATTACAAATTTTTAACTGCATCTAACCCTGACAATAATTTTGGGCCTAGTAGCAGTGTCTGCTAGTCAGCGGATTAACCCAGCTGTTAAGCAAGTTACACCACCTGTAGTTTGGACACTTAATTTTTTCAAAGGAAATGCTTCGGGCCCCCGGGACAATCAGTGAAGAGCATCGGGGAGGCACCCCAAGCAGGGCCGGCGTCAGCACCCGGCACACCCGGGCAAGTGCCGGGGCCCTGAGCAGGCGGGGGGGCCCACTCGCAGTCTGGCGTTAGCGGAGGAGAGCGGTGTCAGCGCCGCCACTGGGCCCCCCCCCGCTTGCTCAGGGCCCCGGCAGCAGCTGGCACAATACTTACCTCTCTGTAATGTATGGAGTACAGTTCATATAGCGTCTTGTGCTTGGGTGCGATGAAAACACATGAGACACAGGTTTGATATAGAATGTCTTGTATTACTTCATACAAGTGGCAAAAATAGTCACACAGTTTGCAGATACAGAAGCAGGAGACACAGCAGGCCAGAGTAACTTAAGCTCAGCAATCACTCTCCACATCAGGTTCAGGATCTCTTCTCTGTTACCGTAACTCCATGCAAACGTGGATTTATCAAATAGCAAGGTTCCAGAGTCCACATGTGTTCCAAAGTTCCTCAGAAGGAAATAGCTGGAGTACAAAGTCCAAGGCTTCCAGGAGTCAGGTCACAGGTTCACTGCAGGCTTGATTCTGAAGCACTGATTGCTCAGCTGTGGCTGCTTAAGAAGCAAGAGGGAGAGAATCAGGGCGGGAACATGAAAGCTGGAAACTCCATATTGACTGAGGGCAAGATAGCTGCAGCAAGACAGAAAGTAAAAATGGCTGACGGAAAAAACTGAGTTTCAAGAAACAGTACAAGAACCTTACATTACCCCCCCTAGGGACAACCTCCGGATGACCTCAGACCAGGCTTGTTGGGGTACCTCTGATGAAACTGGCGGAGCAAGCGAGGAGCTTAACGTTATTGACTGGTTCCCATGAGTTGTCCTCCAAATGGGTAGCCCTGCCATTTAATCAAATATTGTAACTGATTTCTGTTTCAACCTGGAATCTAGAATCCTTTCCACCCAAACTCTTCCTGACCATCGACCAGCACCGGGGCCGGCAAGGAGAAGAACGTCCAGGAAACGATTGGGTGTTGCAGCCTTTGCAGGGATACATGAAAGACAGGGTGGATTCTCATTGTTCTGGGCAGTTGAAGACGACAAGCAACGGCATTATAATTTTACTGATTTTATAGGGTCCAATGTACTTTGTCCCAACTTAGACGATGGAATCCCTTTAAATTAAGATTTCTGGTTGACAGCCAGACCAGGTCTCCTAAACCCTTTAAAGCTGGTGCAGGTTACAAAATTTATCTGCGCTTTCTTGTACCTTTTCCCGAGCCAATTCCAGATTTCCCTTAAGATCCAAATTCTTTTGAAGACGTGATTCTTTCAGCCACTGCTGGCAAAGGCGTTTCTATGGGAAATCGAGGAAAAAATGTTAGGATGATAACCTAATGGAGTAAAAAGGAGACTGCTTAGTGGAGGGCTCTGAGAGTTGTTTTAAGAGAACTCAGCCAGTGGAAGTAGATCCACCCAATCATCCTGTAGGTGCAAAATAAAACACGGAGATACTGCTCCAGGGTCTGATTGGTTCGTTCTGGGCTGTCCATTAGTCTGGGGATGAAAAGCAGAAGAAAGGTATTTAATTTTG
>JARQOD010008616.1:0-34918 GCA_033576555.1 Oophaga sylvatica
CAGATCCCCCTGGTTAGGGCAAAAAGGGTTAATGTCAGAATCCCTCCTGGTCTAGGGCAAGAAAGGGGTAAATGTCAGAATCCCTCCGGTCTAGGGCAAGAAAGGGGTTAATGTCAGAATCCCTCCTGGTCTAGGGAAGAAAGGGGTTAATGTCAGAATCCCTCCTGTCTGGGGCAAGAAAGGGGTAAATGTCAGAATCCCTCCTGGTCTAGGGCAAGAAAGGGGTTAATGTCAGAATCCTCCTGGTCTAGGGCAAGAAAGGGGAAAATGTCAGAATCCCTCCTGGTCTAGGGCAAGAAAGGGGTAATGTCAGAATCCCTCCTGGTCTAGGGCAAGAAAGGGGTTAATGTCAGAATTCCTCCTGGTCTAGGGCAAGAAAGGGGAAAATGTCAGAATCCCTCCTGGTCTAGGGCAAGAAAGGGGTTAATGTCAGAATCCCTCCGGGTCTAGGGCAAGAAAGGGGTAAATGTCAGAATCCCTCCTGGTCTAGGGCAAGAAAGGGTTAATGTCAGAATCCCTCCTGGTCTAGGGCAAGAAAGGGGTAAATGTCAGATCCCTCCTGGTCTTAGGGCAAGAAAGGGGTTAATGTCAGATTCCTCCTGGTCTAGGGCAAGAAAGGGGTTAAATGTCAGAATCCCTCCTGGTCTAGGGCAAGAAAGGGGTTAATGTCAGAACCCCTGGTCTAGGGCAAGAAAGTGGGTTAATGTCAGAATCCCTCCTGGTCTAGGGCAAGAAAGGGGTTAATTCAGAATCCCTCCTGGTCTAGGGCAAGAAAGGGGTAAATGTCAAACCCCTCCTGGTCTAGGGCAAGAAAGGGGTTAATGTCAGAATCCCTCCTGGTCTAGGGCAAGAAAGGGGAAAATGTCAGAATCCCCCTGGTTAGGGAAAGAAAGGGGTTAATGTCAGAATCCCTCCGGGTCTAGGGCAAAAAAGGGGGTAAATGTCAGAATCCCTCCTGGTCTAGGGCAAGAAAGGGGTAAATGTCAGAATCCCTCCTGGTCTAGGGCAAAAAAGGGGAAATGTCAGAATCCTCCGGGTTAGGGCAAGAAAGGGGTAAAATGTCAGAATCCCTCCTGGTCTAGGGCAAGAAAGGGGTAAATGTCAGAATCCCTCCTGGTCTAGGCAAGAAAGGGGTTAATGTCAGAATCCCTCCTGGTCTGGGCCAAGAAAGGGGTAATGTCAGAATCCCTCCTGGTCTAGGGCAAGAAAGGGTTAAATGTCAGAATCCATCCTGGTCTAGGGCAAAAAAGGGGGTTAATGTAAAGAATCCCTCCTGGTGTGGGGCAAAAAAGGGGGTATAATGTCAGAATCCCTCCTGTCTAGGGCAAGAAAGGGGTTAATGTCAGAACCCCTCCTGGTCTAGGGCAAGAAAGGGGTTAATGTCAGAATCCCTCTGGTCTAGGGCAAAAAAGGGGGTTTTAAATGTCAGAATCCCTCCTGGTCTAGGGCAAGAAAGGGGTAAATGTCAGAATTCCTCCTGGTCTAGGGCAAGAAAGGGGTTAATGTCAGAATCCCTCGGGTCTAGGGCAGAAAGGGGTAAATGTCAGAATCCTCCTGGTGTAGGGCAAGAAAGGGGTTAATGTCAAATCCTCCTGGTTAGGGCAAGAAAGGGGTAAATGTCAGAATCCCTCCTGGTCTAGCGAAGAAAGGGGTTAATGTCAGAATCCCTCCTGGGTTAGCAAAGAAAGGGGTTAATGTCAGAATCCCTCCTGGTCTAGGCAAGAAAGGGGTTAATGTCAGAATCCCTCCTGGTCTAGGGCAAGAAAGGGGTTAATGTCAGAATCCCTCTCGTCTTGGGCAAAAAGGGGTAAATGTCAGAATTCCTCCTGGTCTAGCGCAAGAAAGGGGTTAATGCCAAAATCCCTGGTGGTCTGCAGTAGTAAATTCACAAACAGGTGCTTTGTCATGCCTAGTACAGCACTCAGGGGTGGAGCAACGCGGTTCCACTCTTGGGGGAATGCTTGTGTCTTGCTCCGCCCCCTAGGGTCCTGCACCAGCAAGAACACAATGTATCTCTTTTCCACGTTATTATTTTAGCTAGCCTGATAGGCTAATGATGTACACTATAAACTAATGTCTGCAGATGATCAGATGAATTCCTGGAGTAATGTTACATTCTAGATTAGCAGAACATCCAGATAACAAGTGTCAGACTAATGGAATTCTATTTTATTAAATGGATTATCCCCGCTCCAAACTCTTCCATATTCTCAATTATTATAAAAAAAGAAAAACTAAACAAGTTTGAGCTTTTCCTACCCTCCTGTGGTCCAGCGCATCCTCTCTGCTGCCCGATGTCTATTGCTTGGCTGCAGCCAATCACTGAGCTCAGCCACTCACACCCACTACTACTACAGACCACGTGCTGAGCTCAGTGATTGGCTGCAGCCGATGAATAGAGAACAGGCAGCAGCAGAGGCAGCATGGACGGGGAAGGTAAATAAGGCAGATTTTTTTTTTTAGCACTTTACTGAGCCCTTGGGCAAATTTCGCTGCGAGGGGACAACAATTTGAAGGCATGGGAGGTGACAGTAAAAAGGGGACATTGAAGAACTGCGGGTCTGCACCCCCCCTCCCCAGGCCAGGCCCCTTTTTCGACGTTTTAGAATGGACCATCTGCGGAGGGGCCATCAAGGACTGTCTGCGGTTTATAGATAGTAATCTAAGGTTATTATTATTACTCAGCACTGACGCAGCTTTATCATTACGCAGCACTGACGCAGACTTTATCATTACGCAGCACTGACGCAGACTTTATTATTACGCAGCACTGACGCAGACTTTATTATCACGCAGCACTGACGCAGACTTAATTATTACGCAGCACTGACGCAGACTTTATTACGCAGCACTGACGCAGACTTTATTATTACGCAGCACTGACGCAAACTTTATTAACTTGCAGCCCTGACGCAGACTTTATTATTACGCAGCACGAGCAGACTTTACGCAGCACTGACGCAGACTTTATTACGCAGACTGACGCAGACTTTATTATTACGCAGCACTGACGCAGACTTATTATTACGCAGCACTGACGCAGACTTCATTATTACGCAGCACTGACGCAGACTTTATATTACGCAGCACTGACGCAGACTTTATATTACGCAGCACTGACGCAGACTTTATCATTACGCAGCACTGACGCAGACTTTATACTTGCAGCACTGACGCAGACTTATATTACGCAGCACTGACGCAGACTTTATATTAAGCAGCACTGACGCAGACTTTATTATTAGCAGCACTGACGCAGACTTTATCATTACGCAGCACTGACGCAGACTTTATTATCAAGCAGCACTGACGCAGACTTTATCATTACCAGCACTGACGCAGACTTTATTATTACGCAGCACTGACGCAGACTTTATTATCAAGCAGCCTGACGCAGACTTTATTATTACGCAGCACTGACGCAGACTTTATTATTAGCAGCACTGACGCAGACTTTATTATTCGCAGCACTGACGCAGACTTTATTATTACGCAGCACTGACGCAGACTTTATTAACTTGCAGCACTGACACAGACTTTATTATTACGCAGCACTGACGCAGACTTTATTATTACGCAGCACTGACGCAGACTTTATTATTACGCAGCACGACGCAGACTTTATTATTACGCAGCACTGACGCAGACTTCATTATTACGCAGCACTGACCAGACTTATTATTACGCAGCACTGACGCAGACTTATTATTACGCAGCACTGACGCAGACTTTTATTACGCAGCACTGACGCAGACTTTATTATACGCAGCACTGACGCAGACTTATATTACGCAGCACTGACGCAGACTTTATTATTAGCAGCACTGACGCAGACTTTATATTACGCAGCACTGACGCAGACTTTATTAACTTGCAGCACTGACCAGACTTTATTATTACGCAGCACTGACGCAGACTTTATCATTACGCAGCACTGACGCAGACTTTATATTACGCAGCACTGACGCAGACTTTATTATCACGCAGCACTGACGCAGACTTTATCATTACGCAGCACTGACGCAGACTTTATATTACAGCAGCACTGACGCAGACTTTATTATCACAGCAGCACTGACGCAGACTTTATTTATTACGCAGCACTGACGCAGACTTTATTATCAAGCAGCACTGACGCAGACTTTATTATCACACAGCACTGACGCAGACTTTATCATTACGCAGCACTGACGCAGACTTTATTATCAAGCAGCACTGACGCAGACTTTATCATTACGCAGCACTGACGCAGACTTTATCATTACGCAGCACTGACGCAGACTTTATTTATCAAGCAGCACTGACGCAGACTTTATCATTACGCAGCACTGACGCAGACTTTTTACGCAGCACTGACGCAGACTTATCATTACGCAGCACTGACGCAGACTTTATCATTACGCAGCACTGACGCAGACTTTATTATCAAGCAGCACTGACGCAGACTATATTATTACCAGCACTGACGCAGACTTATCATTACGCAGACTGACGCAGACTTTATTATCACGCAGCACTGACGCAGACTTTATCATTACGCAGAACTGACGCAGACTTCATTATTACACAGCACTGACGCAGACTTTATCATTAGGCAGCACTGACGCAGACTTTATCATTACGCAGAACTGACGCAGACTTATTATCACGCAGCACAGACGCAGACTTTATCATCACGCTGCACTGACGCAGACTTTATCATCACGCAGCACTGACGCAGACTTTATCATTATGCAGCACTGACGCAGACTTTTTTATCAAGCAGCACTGACGCAGACTATATTATCACACAGCACTGACGCAGACTTTATCATTACGCAGCACTGACGCAGACTTTATTATCAAGCAGCACTGACGCAGACTATATTATTACGCAGCACTGACGCAGACTTTATCATTACGCAGAACTGACGCAGACTTTATTATCACGCAGCACTGACGCAGACTTTATCATTACGCAGAACTGACGCAGACTTCATTATTACGCAGAACTGACGCAGACTTTATCATTACGCAGAACTGACGCAGACTTTATCATTACGCAGCACTGACGCAGACTTCATTATTACGCAGAACTGACGCAGACTTCATTATTACGCAGAACTGACGCAGACTTTATCATTAGGCAGCACTGACGCAGACTTTATCATTACGCAGAACTGACGCAGACTTTATTATCACGCAGCACTGACGCAGACTTTATTATCAAGCAGCACTGACGCAGACTTTATCATTACGCAGCACTGACGCAGACTTTATCATTACGCAGCACTGACGCAGACTTTTTTTATCAAGCAGCACTGACGCAGACTATATTATCACACAGCACTGACGCAGACTTTATCATTACGCAGCACTGACGCAGACTTTATTATCAAGCAGCACTGACGCAGACTTTATCATTACGCCGCACTGACGCAGACTTCATTATTACGCAGCACTGACGCAGACTTTATGTGGCAAGTCCTCCTCATCATTATAAGATCTCTGCTTGCTGTACATAAATGGCCGCCTCCTGGTGACGGTATCACGCTGCAGAATGTGAAGCTCTTGTGTCGCCTCAGGCCTCATAGCTCCCTTGTCAGTTCTGCTGAATGAGGCGCAGACTTGCTGTATGAGGACCTGAGATTCCCCTCTGGCCCCTCCATAGTCTCAGACTTTGCAAAAAAATCCCAGCTCCGAAGTCTGAATGACATAGTTGTCAAAAAAAGCTTGGAAAGTCCTCGCTCTGCGTCACTTAAAGAAGCACCTATCCTCCTCCTCCTCATCTTCTCCTCCCTCCATGAAAGCGAGAATTGTAAGTGCACAGTGCTGTATAAAATGATTGCAATGATGAGAAGGAGGAGGAGTGCTGCTTTAATGTGTCCGATGCCGAAGGTTACATTGTATCATCCACCAGAGAGTGACAGAAAGTGACAAGGTGATTGTCAGCAGTTCTCTGTACGAGTCAGTGCCGGTTAATCAGTCGCTAGTGACTTGGCCTCAGAGGGCTCAGCGCCTCCATTGTCCTCCATATTATCCTGCTCACCTGAATATACGGGTTCCTGCTTCCCACCAGTTGGGTTTAGACAGCTGCAGTCAGCAGAACAGTGAGTGCAGCTCCGGACAATGGGGCAATAGCTGCACCACAACCTCAATGAGGCCGCTGCTTCGTCTCTCACTTTTTTCCCAAAGGGAAACATTGGTGTTGCAGTAACTTATAAATTTACTGTAATTTTCATGGTCCCAATGTCGCCCTGGGGCACAGGTGACCGCGTCTCCACAGGGTGTAGGTGCTGTGACATTTACCCCATAGTCCTAGGCACAGAGGGGCTGTACTGTGGATATTAGACGGTGTGGGCCGATCGCTTGTGTTCCTACACCCGTATCACCGTGCTCTTATGGCTGCTTATACACAGGGCACAATAGGACATGGGGGGGGGGGGGAGTCCGCCATCGAAGGTGAGGGAAGGTGAGGGTAGTAGTCCGGACCATAGCTGCAGACATTGTGATAGCCACTTCTGGCTCACACATAAAAACCCGAGTCTGAGCCGCAAGTTGGAGTAGTCATCACATGACCCAGAAGAGGCGCGGAGCGGCGCTGGGGACGACCATATTGCTTGGATAAGAGACTTCTGGGTCTAATTTCGCAGAGGGGCATTGAGTGGCCTGTAGATCTCCTTTACATTACATCTGTACATTACATCTGCTGTGATTGCCTTTCTTCATCTAGGACAGATTACACTGACAGCAGTACAAGCTGAAGCTTCTGCTCTGCCCTCTGCGGCCCTGGTTACGGCTTCAAAGACAGTGAGTATTACTCACCCCCACTTCTAGCCATCTATAATGCAGACATGCTTTCTGAGCTTCACAGATGTTCTTTTCTGCAACGCTCTCAGAATGCATGTGTCTGACCTCTGCTTTTGGGAAACAGGAACCTTATTATTGAGGTTTATGTTAGTATTATTATTATTATTACACAGCAAACAGATGTTATTGTGCAATTCCTCATAACCATTGTAAGATCTCTGCTTGTGGTCAGTTTATGGGAGAACTCTTGTATACACCTAGAGGTTGTAGCCCCCATCATACTGCAGAACAAGGGGCAGATTAGCCAGTGAGGTTGGAGCTGTTTATTACAAATCTCACACTTGCATTTTGCCATTTTCTGCTCTCTCATTGCTCTTGTTGAATGACTGAGGTGATGATTTATTATATGAGGACCTGAGATTTCCCTTTGACTCCAGTACACATTGTAGATTTCCGCTTTTCTCCGGTTTGGTTCTTCTAAAGCAATGGATTAGCCCTTCACCTGTAGTGAGCGTTACTCACCCCCACTTCCAGCTAGCTCTGATGCAGACGCTCTCTGCTGGACTGTAACACCTTCATTTTCTGCCAGGATGTTTGACTGACCTCTAAATTCAGGTAAAAGAAACCATTACTGTGCCCTGTAACATTTCCAGCTGCATGGGCAGACATGGGCGTACCCAGGATCAAAACTAGGGGGGGCAAGCCAATGTCGCATCTTATATAGGTTACATCATATACACTGTACATTATCCTGCATATTAGGTATGGAGCATTAGAACTGTTGTATATTGTATAATACAGCAGTGTATGCGACACTACGCTGTATATACCATTTATTATACATGGCAGTCGCGCTCATGTCAGGAGCGGTACCAGCAAGTCCGAGGATTGCAGTGCGATCCTGGCATGAGTTATACGGCCATCTGTCTATGCCCTTGTTATAATAATACTGAAATATTAATCTATTATTAAAGTATTAACGAGCTCACAAGTAAAAAAAAGCCCCCTACCTCCCCTGTCCCCCCACACCCCAACAACCCATCGTCTCACATGCACCCCTTAGTGTTCTGTCCCACTGACCCCACAATACCCCATCCTCTCACATGCACCCCTCAGTGCTCTGTTGCCCCTCCCCACTTTAGTCCCCACAATACCCCCATCCTCTCACAGTAAACCCCCAGTGCCCTAGCTCCACAATACCCCATCCTCTTACATTCAACCCCAGTGACCTGTCCACCCTCCCTCACAATACCCCATCCTCTCACATCAACCCCTGTGCGCCAGCCCCCACAATATCCCCATCCTCTCACATTCACCAACCAGTGCCCTATATCCCCTCCCCCACAATACCCCATCCTCTCACATTCACTCTCTGTGCCCTGTTGCCCCTGCCCCACTTCAGCCCCCACAATACCCCCATCCTCTCACATTAACCCCCCCAGTGCCCTAGCCCCCACAATACCCCATCCTCTCACATTAACCCCCCCAGTGCCCTAGCCCCCACAACACCCCATACTCTTACATTCACCCCAGTGCCCTGTACCCCTCCCCCACAATACCCCCATCCTCTCACATTAACCCCCCATGGGCGTACCCACCCTGGGGAAGGGGGGGGCAGCTGCCCCTCCCTAGAAGCAGGGGCACACAATGAAAGAGAGCGGAGAGAGCAGCACAATGCCGGCTCCCTCTGCCACAGGTTGCAGCGCCTGTCTGTGCGCAGTGCACGGAGCTGCTGTCTCACCACAGGAGCTTCTTCCTTCCTTCCTGGCGGCAGCAGCTGTAGTTTCACTTTCTGCCCTGCAGGCTCTGGTTGTCTCAGCCACACTGGGTCCTAGTGCCCTCAGTGTGCAGACACTGCCTGCAAGCTTCATGGTAAGAGGGGATGGAATTTATTAAATTCATTCTGCTCAGGCATGTCATGGTCACTGTGGGGGAATGTGAGAGGATGGGGGTACAGTGGGGGAGGGGTACAGGGCACTGGGGTGAATGTAAGAGGATGGGGGTATTGTGGGGCTAGGGCACTGGGGGGGTTACATGGGTGTACCCAGGATCAAAACTAGGGGGGCAAGCCAATGTCGCATCTTATACAGGTCACATCATATACACTGTACATTATCCTGCATATTAGGTATGGAGCATTATTATTATTATTATTATTTATTTATATAGCGCCATTAATTCCATGGTGCTGTACATGAGAGGGGTTACATACAAAGTTATAGATATCGTTTACAGTAAACAAATTTACAATGACAGACTGGTACAGAGGGGAGAGGACCCTGTCCTTGCGGACTTACATTCTACGGGATAATGGGGGAGAAACAGAAGTTCGGGGGTGCGGCAGCTCTGGTGGTGGCGAGGCGGCAGCTCTGGTGTGGCGGCAGCTCTGGTAGTGGTGGCGGTGAGGTGGCAGCTCTGGTGGTGGCAGCGAGGCGGCAGCTCGGGTGGTGGCGGCGAGGTGGCAGCGAGGCGGAAGCTCGGGTTGTGGCGGCGAGGCGGAATGGTTATTGCAGGCTGTAGGCTTTCCTGAAGAGATGGGTTTTCAGGTTCCGTTTGAAGGATCCAAGGGTGGTGGATAATTGTACATGTTGAGGCGTGGAATTCCAGAGGATGGGGATATTCGGGAGAAATCTTGGAGGAGGCATTAGAACTGTTGTATATTGTATAATACAGCATTGTATGCGACACTACGCTGTATATACCATATATTATACATGGCAGGCGCAGTCCTTAGCATCCCATGTGTCACTGTCACTCCGGTCCTGTCCATCATAAGCAGGGCTTCGTGCCTGTGCTCCTGCGGATTCAGACATCCCCTCTGTCGCTGCAACTTCCGATGTGGCAGATCAAACAGAGGTGGGCCTCATCGGCTCAGTAGGTGTCAGATGCAGCGCTGCCTGCGCCCGGTCCCACTCCAGGAACGTTGTATTTCCGCATCGTCGACTGGAGGTAGCAGGTCCACGGCCACTGCGTAGAAGCCCCGAGGGCCTCTCTCTTTGAAGAACGTGACTTGGTCGCCCTCCTGAAGAGGCTGCTGGAACCTCACCGATGATACGCTGACGAACACCTTATCAAAGGTGCGGGACTCCGAATAAAACCATACCAGGCTGCCTGATTGGTGTAGACCAGGATGTCATCAGTCTCCTTGCCGGCCATGGCGCCTCCTCCCGGCTGCCGCAGCTGGGTCCAAATTTCCCGTTCCCTCCCTTTCTTCGCCTCTACCACCCATGCAATCCAGGCTGGTTGCCTGGAAGATGGGAATGGCCCCTCACCCTCCTGACACTGGGGAGGGGAGCTAGAAGAGGGGTGACCAGCCGAAGCGGGAGTGCCCACTGAAGACCGGGGTCGCGGATCACGGGGTCAGACGTCCGCTGACAAGGGCCGGGGTTCCGGGGTCTGGGGCCGAGGTCTGTGAGAAGGCGTGACTGCAACTGCGGGCCTGGGCTCAGGGGTCTGGGGGACACTCACCGGCAGCTCCGATGCAGTCACTCCTCAACTTGCGGTGTCTTTCTCCGCTGCGGTGGCTCCCTTCTGGTCAACTGGGCTCAGCGTGTGTTTCTCCATCACAGCCTCTGAGTCCGTTGTCGGCGTCATGAAATCATCCCAATCCACATCCTCCCAAATCAAGTCTCGCCGCTCCGAGTCGTCCGAGCCGTCCTGCCCAGCCGCTACGAACCTCTTCCGGGTCAGCCTGTTCCTTCTGGGCGCCATCTTGCTCCTCTCCTCCCCGACATTCAGTCTTCGGCAGCCGCCAGTACTGATATCCGTCGTCGACCAAAGCCTGGATTATGAAGAGGCTGAAGACCAGATCCACTGCAGAGGTGGCTGGCACCTTTAATGTGTCTCAGCGACAAATACAAAGAATTAAAAAAAGATTTGAAGAGACTGGAGATGGGTTTGACAAGCCCAGGTTCGGCAGACCCTGCAAGACAACTGCTCAGAAGGAACGTTTGTTGGTTAGAAAATCCAAAGCAAGCCCCTCTTCCACTGCAGCAGAGCTCCAACAGGCCTGGTCACCTCAAGTCCCTCTGTAAACTAGAACAGTTTGTAGGATTCTCTCTCGAAATGGCCTCCATGGTCGAATCAGTGGCCAGAAGCCAGCACTAAACAAAAGGCAAATAAAAAACCATCCCACAGCCTGCTAAACAGATGGACGCTGGAAATGTGGCAGAAGGTGGATTTCTCTGATGAATCTTCAGTAGAATTACACCACAGCCGCCACAAATACTGCAGGAGACCTACTGGAGCCTGTACGGATCCAAAATACACCTAGAAAATAGTTAAATTTGGTGGTGAAAAGATCATGGTCTGGGGTTACATTCAGTATGGGGTGTGCGAAACATGAGGCTTAAACCCGCTCCCATGACTGCAGCATCTCCGGACTTGTCTCCATCAGGGACGTCATCGGTCGATGGTCTCACAGGAGCTGCCGGCCGGGTTTCTGGACTTGTCTCCTGTGGCTGCAGCATCTCCGGACTTGTCTTCAGTGGCTGCAGCGTCTCCAGATTTGTCTCCCATGGCTTCAGGGTATCCGGACTTGCCTCCCTTGACTGCAGTGTCTCTGGACATGTTTCCTGTGGCTGCAGTGTCTCCAGACTTGTCTCCCGTGGCTGCAGAGTCTCCGGACTTGTCTCCTGTGGCTGCAGTGTCTCCAGACTTGTCTCCCGTGGCTGCAGTGTCTCCAGACTTGTCTCCCGTGGCTGCAGTGTCTCCAGACTTGTCTCCCGTGGCTGCAGTGTCTCCAGACTTGTCTCCCGTGGCTGCAGAGTCTCCGGACTTGTCTCCCGTGGCTGCAGTGTCTCCAGACTTGTCTCCCGTGGCTGCAGTGTCTCCAGACTTGTCTCCCGTGGCTGCAGTGTCTCCAGACTTGTCTCCCGTGGCTGCAGTGTCGCCAGACTTGTCTCCCGTGGCTGCAGTGTCTCCGGACTTGTCTCCCGTGGCTGCAGTGTCTCTGGACTTGTCTCCCGTGGCTGCAGTGTCTCCGGACTTGTCTCCCTTGGCTGCAGTGTCTCCGGACTTGTCTTCCGTGGCTGCAGCGTCTCCGGACTTGTCTCCCGTGGCTGCAGCGTCTCCGGACTTGTCTCCCGTGGCTGCAGCACCTCCGGACTTGTCTCCCGTGGCTGCAGAGTCTCCGTACTTGTCTCCCGTGGCTGCAGTGTCTCCAGACTTGTCTCCCGTGGCTGCAGCGTCTCCGGACTTGTCTCCCGTGGCTGCAGCGTCTCCGGACTTGTCTCCCGTGGCTGCAGCACCTCCGGACTTGTCTCCCGTGGCTGCAGAGTCTCCGGACTTGTCTCCCGTGGCTGCAGTGCTCCAGACTTGTCTCCCATGGCTGCAGTGTCTCCAGACTTGTCTCCCGTGGCTGCAGTGTCTCCGTACTTGTCTCCCGTGGCTGCAGTGTCTCCGACTTGTCTCCCGTGGCTGCAGTGTCTCCGGACTTGTCTCCCTGGCTGCAGTGTCTCCGGACTTGTCTTCCGTGGCTGCAGCGTCTCCAGACTTGTCTCCCGTGGCTGCAGCGTCTCCGGACTTGTCTCCCGTGGCTGCAGCGTCTCCAGACTTGTCTCCGTAGCTGCAGCGTCCGGACTTGTCTTCCGTGGCTGCAGCGTCTCCGACTTGTCTCCCGTGGCTGCAGCGTCTCCAGACTTGTCTCCGTGGCTGCAGCGTCTCCGGACTTTGTCCGTGGCGCAGGTCTCCAGACTTGTCTCCCTTGGCTGCAGCGTCTCCGGACTTGTCTCCATCGTGGCTGCAGCGTCTCCAGACTTGTCTCCCGTGGCTGCAGCGTCTCCGGACTTGTCTCCGTGGCTGCAGCTCTCCAGACTTGTCTCCCGTGGCTGCAGCGTCTCCGGACTTGTCTCCGTGGCTGCAGCGTCTCCAGACTTGTCTCCCTTGGCTGCAGTGTCTCCGGACTTGTTCTGTGGCTGCAGGTCTCAGACTTGTCTCCTGGCTGCAGTGTCTCCGGACTTGTCTCCCTGTGGCTGCAGTGTCTCCGGACTTGTCTCCCTGGCTGCAGTGTCTCCGACTTGTCTCCGTGCTGCAGCGTCTCCAGACTTGTCTCCCGTGGCTGCAGCGTCTCCAGGACTTGTCTCCCGTGGCTGCAGCGTCTCCAGACTTGTCTCCAGTGGCTGCAGCGTCTCCGGACTTGTCTCCGTGGCTGCAGCGTCTCCGGACTTGTCTCCCGTGGCTGCAGTCTCCAGACTTGTCTCCCGTGGCTGCAGCGTCTCCGGACTTTCTCCCGTGGCTGCAGCGTCTCCAGACTTGTCTCCCTTGGCTGCAGCGTCTCCGGACTTGTCTCCTGTGGCTGCAGCGTCTCCAGACTTGTCTCCCGTGGCTGCAGCGTCTCCGGACTTGTCTCCTGTGGCTGCAGCGTCTCCGACTTGTCTCCCGTGGCTGCAGCGTCTCCGACTTGTCTCCCGTGGCTGCAGCGTCTCCGGACTTGTCTCCGTGGCTGCAGCGTCTCCTGACTTGTCTCCAGTGGCTGCAGCGTCTCCAGACTTGTCTCCCGTGGCTGCAGCGTCTCCAGACTTGTCTCCCGTGCCTGCAGCGTCTCCGACTTGTCTCCCGTTGCTGCAGCGTCTCCGGACTCGTCTCCAGTGGCTGCAGCGTCTCTGCCTTGTCTCCCATGGCTGCAGCGTCTCCGGACTTGTCTCCCGTTGCTGCAGTGTCTCCGGGACTTGTCTCCCATGGCTGCAGCGTCTCCGACTTGTCTCCCATGGCTGCAGCGTCTCCGACTTGTCTCCAGTGGCTGCAGTGTCTCCGGACTTGTCTCCCTGGCTGCAGCGTCTCCGGACTTGTCTCCGTGGCTGCAGTGTCTCCGGACTTGTCTCCCGTGGCTGCAGTGTCTCCGGACTTGTCTCCAGTGGCTGCAGCGTCTCCGGACTTGTCTCCAGTGGCTGCAGCGTCTCCAGACTTGTCTCCCGTGGCTGCAGCGTCTCCAGACTTGTCTCCCATGGCTGCAGCGTCTCCGGACTTGTCTCCCATGGCTGCAGCGTCTCCGGACTTGTCTCCAGTGGCTGCAGTGTCTCCGGACTTGTCTCCCATGGCTGCAGCGTCTCCGGACTTGTCTCCCGTGGCTGCAGTGTCTCCGGACTTGTCTCCCGTGGCTGCAGTGTCTCCGGACTTGTCTCCAGTGGCTGCAGCGTCTCCGGACTTGTCTCCAGTGGCTGCAGCGTCTCCGGACTTGTCTCCCGTGGCTGCAGTGTCTCCGGACTTGTCTCCCGTGGCTGCAGTGTCTCCGGACTTGTCTCCAGTGGCTGCAGCGTCTCCGGACTTGTCTCCCGTGGCTGCAGCGTCTCCAGACTTGTCTCCCGTTGGCTGCAGCGTCTCCAGACTTGTCTCCCGTGGCTGCAGCGTCTCCGGACTTGTCTCCCGTTGCTGCAGCGTCTCCGGACTTGTCTCCAGTGGCTGCAGCGTCTCCTGGCCTTGTCTCCAGTGGCTGCAGCGTCTCCGGACTTGTCTCCCGTTGCTGCAGTGTCTCCGGACTTGTCTCCCATGGCTGCAGCGTCTCCGGACTTGTCTCCCGTGCTGCAGTGTCTCCGGACTTGTCTCCCATGACTGCAGCGTCTCCGGACTTGTCTCCCATGGCTGCAGCGTCTCCGGACTTGTCTCCCGTGGCTGCAGCGTCTCCGGACTTGTCTCCCGTGGCTGCAGTGTCTCCGGACTTGTCTCCCGTGGCTGCAGCGTCTCCGGACTTGTCTCCCGTGGCTGCAGCGTCTCCGGACTTGTCTCCCATGGCTGCAGCGTCTCTGGACTTGTCTCCCGTGGCTGCAGTGTCTCCGGACTTGTCTCCCGTGGCTGCAGTGTCTCCGGACTTGTCTCCCGTGGCTGCAGCGTCTCCGGACTTGTCTCCCATGGCTGCAGCGTCTCCGGACTTGTCTCCCGTGGCTGCAGTGTCTCCGGACTTGTCTCCAGTGGCTGCAGCGTCTCCGGACTTGTCTCCAGTGGCTGCAGTGTCTCCGGACTTGTCTCCCATTGCTGCAGTGTCTCCGGACTTGTCTCCCATGACTGCAGCGTCTCCGGACTTGTCTCCCATGGCTGCAGCGTCTCCGGACTTGTCTCCAGTGGCTGCAGTGTCTCCGGACTTGTCTCCCATGGCTGCAGCGTCTCCGGACTTGTCTCCAGTGGCTGCAGCGTCTCTGGCCTTGTCTCCCATGGCTGCAGTGTCTCCGGACTTGTCTCCCATGGCTGCAGTGTCTCCGGACTTGTCTCCCATGGCTGCAGCGTCTCCGGACTTGTCTCCCGTGGCTGCAGTGTCTCCGGACTTGTCTCCAGTGGCTGCAGCGTCTCCGGACTTGTCTCCCATGGCTGCAGCGTCTCCGGACTTGTCTCCCGTGGCTGCAGTGTCTCCGGACTTGTCTCCCGTGGCTGCAGCGTCTCCGGACTTGTCTCCAGTGGCTGCAGCATCTCCGGACTTGTCTCCAGTGGCTGCAGCATCTCCGGACCTGTCTCCATCGGGGACATCATTTGTTGGTGATTACACTGGAGCTGCCGGCAGTGGATCCTGATGATTTGTACAATCAGAGACAGAACCTTCCTCAGACGCCATTAATAACCTTACTGACAGCAGCTGAGGTTGGAGGTGCTGGGATTTGTGCATGAGGCAGGTGGCACTCATGAATTGACCGTTTTCTGCAGCTCACTTGATGACCCTATTCTATACGTCAGTAATGGATCTTACCGGTCATATATTCAATGTTTGCATATATCTCGGTGCACACAGAGATCGCTGCACGCTCTGGTTTGTGTATATCATGGTCACAGCAGTGAGGACCTGTTCCCACTTCATCCTGATATAATTGTACCTGTGTCTATATACTGAGAGTGTATATACAGATCACATATCTATCGCTCTGTCTGTCCATATCGGTTTTTGCCGTCAGACCCCGGAGATCAGACATTGATCTATGAGCTATAAATAAATGTGATGGGAAATCCCTGTTTATTTGTGATCCTTTTGTAAAGTGCGGCTCTCGGCTCACCGCTCTCGCTGTTATCAGCTCTTTATGGCTTTTCTTACGAGACACACCCTCATAATGTATTTTTCATATGCGGCGCGGCTCCTCATTGGATGATATTTATCACTTTCTTTATCTGAAGCCAAAATACATAATAAAGTCTTTACTGTTCTGAAAGAGTAAAGTCCGGCGCTGCTTGCTGACTGTTTCCTTGGGATGTTATCTACAGATTTCTTTTTATTGTTTGTCTTTCTCTGATCTTTCATACCACTAAAAACAACATTAGTTCAGCTCCAGGAAACATTTTTCTAGTAATAAGTGATGGCCTTGTGCACAGAGGTTGTCGTTTTTTTTGGAGTTTTTGGAGCAGAAACTGAGATGGAAATCTCCAATCCTCCCGTACATCTCAAAACATTTTCAAAAATGCGGCGTGCGCAAAGCCAGACTTGGCTCAACAATCTTTTTACTTGTAGTTCACTCTTTATACAGTCTTCTAAAACTGCAAAAAATACAAAGGAAAGTGTTAAAATCCGGATGATGCACACGGAAAAGCGGATAATGCTGTGAAACACCAGGACGTGTGAAAGGGGCCTAAGAGAGCGCGACAGAGCGTCGCCCCAACCCCTGATCCCACAATTGCTGCCGACGCTGAGGACTTGTTTGCTCAGGAAATCCTCCGATGTACAACATTTCCATGAAGTTACATTTCTACATTTCTTTACCAGCCTTAGGGCTCATACTCACTTGAGCCGAAAACGAATGATATTCAACCGATAAAAAATCGGATTCAAATTGGACCAATGTTATTCAATAGGTGACTTCTCATTTGCGATTTTTTTTTTCTCAGCCGAAATCGGTGTGAGAACATGCTGCGATTTGATGCGATTTTGGCACGATAATCGCTAAAGCAATAGATGGTGCTATAAAAAAATCGCATGACAATCGCACATAATCGGACCATCCTGAAAACTGACCGATTTTTTTCCAGCAAGTGAGTATGAGCCCTTAGAATAAAAAGTCAGTGTGGACGCGATCAGCGCCGTGTTCTTCCGCTCTGTACCCCATGTGTGCCACACAATGTTTTCGTCCCCTTTCCTGGCAGATGCTGTGACCCATAAAAATGGGGGAACTTGGTGAGATTCATATGAAGATCGGAGAAGTTTCCAAACTCTTCTATCGCTTGGGCAAAACGCGTTTGGAAAGCTTTGACCAGGAACGCTGTGTACGCTGGAAGCGCGCTGCTTTACACCCATCTACCGCGTATTCTGACTTTAATTTTTTATGAAATAAAGTCCTCAGAAACTTTACCAGGAGCTGGAAATATTTTCTTCATGTTTTCCCCATTTTCAACACATAAGGTCGGATCGTGATTTGCCTGCAAACTGGGCTACTACGATTGGTGAGCGGGCAACTTGTTTTCTATTCAATCACATCCATCAAATATTCCGCGTCTCCGGAGGTGACAGTCACCAGTATATACAGAGATCTAATCACCTCCGGGTCTAGGAGACCCCACTAACCCGCCATCCCTCCTATCAGACATGCAGATGGTCCAATCACTTGTGAGAAGAGGCGCGGGGCAGCCGGTACCACCTCCATCTGATATAATAGCTATTATATGGGGCAGATACAATGTATCACAGAGGAAATGATACAGAACAATACAAATTTCCTCTTTAACCCTCTCCCTGCCAATAGCCGAGGCGAACAGTCCAGCCCGGATGATCCAGACACAAGAGCAGAGAGCAAGATGCAGCTTCATTGTCTGGAGTAATATTTCTGTCGGAGGCGCACGGCAGTAAAATGCATCAGATTTGTTAAGAAGAGCACAACGTGCAACACCTGGGCACTGTATGGCAGCATTATGTGGCTATCACACTGTATCTGGGCACTGTATGGCAGCATTATGTGGCTATCGCACTGTATCTGGGCACTGTATGGCAGCATTATGTGGCTATCACACTGTATCTGGGCACTGTATGGCAGCATTATGTGGCTATCCACTGTATCTGGGCACTGTATGGCAGCATTATGTGGCTATCACACTGTATCTGGGCACTGTATGGCAGCATTATGTGGCTATCGCACTGTATCTGGGCACTGTATGCAGCATTATGTGGCTATCGCACTGTATCTGGCACTGTATGGCAGCATTATGTGGCTATCGCACTGTATCTGGGCACTGTATGGCAGCATTATGTGGCTATCAGCACTGTATCTGGGCACTGTATGGCAGCATTATTGGCTATCACACTGTATCTGGGCACTGTATGGCAGCATTATGTGGCTATCACACTGTATCTGGGCACTGTATGGCAGCATTATGTGGCTATCACACTGTATCTGGGCACTGTATGGCAGCATTATGTGGCTATCGCACTGTATCTGGGCACTGTATGGCAGCATTATGTGGCTATCGCACTGTATCTGGGCACTGTATGGCAGCATTATGTGGCTATCGCACTGTATCTGGGCACTGTATGGCAGCATTATGTGGCTATCGCACTGTATCTGGGCACTGTATGGCAGCATTATGTGGCTATCGCACTGTATCTGGGCACTGTATGGCAGCATTATGTGGCTATCACACTGTTTTTTTGGGCACTATATGGCAGCATTATGTGGCTATCGCACTGTATTTGGGCACTGTATGGCAGCATTATGTGGCTATCACACTGTATCTGGGCACTGTATGGCAGCATTATATGGCTATCACACTGTATCTGGCACTGTATGGCAGCATTATGTGGCTATTGCACTGTATCTGGGCACTGTATGGCAGCATTATGTGGCAGCTATTGCACTGTATCTGTGCACTGTATGGCAGCATTATATGGCGGCTATTGCACCATATCTGGGCACTGTATGGCAGCATTATGTGGCTATTGCACTGTATCTGGGCACTGTATGGCAGCATTATGTGGCGGCTATTGCACCGTATCTGGGCACTGTATGGCAGCATTATGTGGCTATAGCACTGTATTTGGGCACTGTATGGCAGCATTATGTGGCTATCACACTGTATCTGGGCACTGTATGGCAGCATTATGTGGCTATCGCACTGTATCTGGGCACTGTATGGCAGCATTATGTGGCTATCACACTATTTGGGCACTATATGGCAGCATTATGTGGCTATCGCACTGTATTTGGGCACTGTATGGCAGCATTATGTGGCTATCACACTGTATCTGGGCACTGTATGGCAGCATTATGTGGCTATCACACTGTATCTCGGCACTGTATGGCAGCATTATGTGGCTATTGCACTGTATCTGGGCACTGTATGGCAGCATTATGTGGCAGCTATTGCACTGTATCTGTGCACTGTATGGCAGCATTATATGGCGGCTATTGCACCATATCTGGGCACTGTATGGCAGCATTATGTGGCTATTGCACTGTATCTGGGCACTGTATGGCAGCATTATGGCGGCTATTGCACCGTATCTGGCACTGTATGGCAGCATTATGTGGCTATAGCACCATATCTGGCACTGTATGGCAGCATTATGTGGCTATTGCACTGTATCTGTGCACTCTATGGCAGCATTATGTGGCTATTGCACTGTATCTGGCACTGTATGGCAGCATTATGTGGCTATAGCACTGTATCTGTGTACTCTATGGCAGCATTATGTGGCTATTGCACCGTATCTGTGCACTCTATGGCAGCATTATGTGGCTATCGCACTGTATCTGATCACTGTATGGCAGAATTATTTGGCTTTTGCACTGTATCTGGCACTGTATGGCAGCATTATGGACACTATTGCACTGTATCTGATCACTGTATGGCAGAATTATTTGGCTATTGCACCGTATCTGTGCACTCTATGGCAGCATTATGTGGCTATTGCACTGTATCTGGGCACTGTATGGCAGCATTATGTGGCTATTACACTGTATCTGGGCACTGTATGGCAGCATTATGTGGCTATAGCACTGTATCTGTGTACTCTATGGCAGCATTATGTGGCTATTGCACCGTATCTGTGCACTCTATGGCAGCATTATTTGGCTATTGCACTGTATCTGTGCACTGTATGGCAGCATTATGTGGCTATCGCACTGTATCTGATCACTGTATGGCAGAATTATTTGGCTTTTGCACTGTATCTGTGCACTCTATGGCAGCATTATGTGGCTATTGCACTGTATCTGTGCACTGTATGGCAGCATTATGTGGCTATTGCACTGTATCTGATCACTGTATGGCAGCATTATTTGGCTATTGCACCGTATCTGTGCACTCTATGGCAGCATTATTTGGCTATTGCACTGTATCTGTGCACTGTATGGCAGCATTATTTGGCTATTGCACTGTATTGTGCACTGTATGGCAGCATTATATGGCTATTGCACTGTATCTGTGCACTCTGGCAGCATTATGTGGCTATTGCACTGTATCTGGGCACTGTATGGTGGTATTATGTAGATATTGCATGAATCTTTTTTTGGTCACCGTATGATGGTATTATTTAGATGCTGTATGATTTCGCCAATGTATGACGGTATTATCTGTATGTTGCATACTTCTACAATTTGCTTGTGCACCATTATTTATGCCCTGAAGACTTATATGCTCAGTATGGCGGTATAATTATGGGGTCAGCGTACAACATGCAGACATGTTACAGGCTTTAGGTCACGGCTCGGTGTGATTTCGTCACTAGGGCCCACTGGGTCCACATTTCTGACCTCCACCATTATCACTGGGCTTTAGAGGAAGGAGCCAACCTGGGCAGTGATGGTGAATAACACAAGCGCCCGGATGATGGCTGTGACGTCACCGATTGTCGTTTGTGGGTCGAGTCTATTAGTCACAAGATTAAAGCTGGAGAAGATGAAAAATGAAAAGGGAGAGTCCGCTGTCGCCTGTGGACACATCAGCAGCCCCAGGGCACGACAATGTCATCTGTCAGATCTATAAACAGCCACTCTCACGTCCCCGGTGACGTCACATGTCAGATATAGAAACGGCTGTTGTAACCTGCAATCGTCAGCAGAGAAGAACTTACACACGTGGTCAAAATTGTTGGTCCCCCTCGTTTAATGACAGAAAAAACCCACAATGGTGACAGAAATAACTTGAATCTGACAAAAATAAAAATAAATCAAAAATGTATGAAAATTAACAAATGAAAGTCAGACATTGCTTTTCAGCCATGCCTTCACAGAATTTTTAAAAAATAGGGGACCCCGTGGGTCGGACATAGTGGATCCCGTGGAGTTTCCCTCACTGCCCTCTGTGGCTAAGCCGGTTATTACCGGGGCTGAGGAGGGTGGAGGGGAGGTCCACGCCATTGCAAAAAGGGGACGGTGTGGGCAGACTCCATCCCTGCTCACTGCGGCTGAGCCGGCCGACGCCGGGGCTGTGGGGGCAGGGCCGAGGAGCGTGTTACAGCAAAAGAGGGGCGCACTGTTGTGACAGGGGCGCAGTGCGTCTCAACAGAGGAGAAGAGGCGCGCGACTGGGACAGAACCGCGTGCCAAGAATATACAGAAAAAGCAGGGAAAATCGTCTGCAAGGAACACTGAGCGCCCGGCCGTGACGGGGGACAGTGTGTTCCAGCACCCAAACGTGACACCAGGACCCCGAAGTCTTTGGGTACAGGGCAGGCGGCGGTGCCCGACAAGCAGCAGGCACAGGATAATAAAGTGCAAACTGCTGAAGTAGAAGAGCAGGGCTCTCCAGGGACAGAGAGCCAGCGCTAGGCTGGAGTCACACACAACGTCTAAAAAAAAAAAAAAAAAATCGGACCGTTTTTGACAGACGAGAATCGCACAAATGTTTCCTGAACATTGATCCGTCTGTCATCCGATTGGAATGCGAGGATGCGATTTTCTCGCATCTGAGCGTCTGTTTGACTTCCGTCTGGCGAGATTTTGTCAGCAGCTAGCAAAACCGACATATAATGGATCCAAATGATAGTTTTTAAATGACAAAAGAAAGAATACATGTATAAATATATATACACATACATATTTCATACACTTCTACATAGTATAATAGCCACTAATTCAATTTCCGGCTTCTGTAAAATCATTACAGAACCCGACATGAAATGACACATGGTTTACATACAGTAAACCATTTAATTTCATGTAGTTTGATATATGGTTTTGACTAACAATGACATGAGTGTATGTGTGCAAAATTTCATACATGTAGGTGTTAATTTAATGTGTAAATTCGTTGAAAAAAAATGCGTGGGCTCCCGCGGTGTTTCTCTCCGCCAGACAGGGAAAGCCTGTGACTGAGGACAGATTTTAATAGCCTTGAGAGGTATCATTGTTTTTGTGCCCCCCCCGGCTACTAACATCTGCCCCCAGCCACCCCAGAAAAGGCACATCTATTATTAGATGCGCCTTTTCTGGCACTTAGCCCGTCTATTCCCATTGCCCTGTAGTGGCAGCTAATGGGTTAAGGCCACCTTGCTATTGGAAGGTGACATTAAGCCGGGTTAATAATGGAGAGCTGTCAATTAGACAACTATCCATTATTAATCCTATTGTATTAAATGGTTAAAAAAACACACACACATTAATTTAAAATTATTTTAATGAAATAAATACACATAGTTTTTGACCATATTTTATTGTACTGTAATCCTTCTGAATCCATTGTTCTCCTGAAATAAAAATAAAATAATAAAGCAACAATATCCATACCTCTCTGCCATTCAGTCAGGTCCCACGCTGCAATCATTCACAAGGGATTAACAGGTTTACAGCAGGGACCGCTGCTAATGCTGCCAGCCCTGCTGTAAACCCCCAAATGAATGAGTTCATCTCCCGGCTGACAGGAGATGAGCTGATTAGCTTGGAAGCTTAATTGATTGTTTCTCACGCTATTGAGTTCACTTCAGGTCAGCCGGGGATTCCATCTGACGTCACTGATGCTGTGTGGAGTCCCCGGCTGACCTGAAGTGAACTCAATAGCGTGGGAAACAATCAATTAAGCTTCCCAGCTAATCAGCTCATCTCCTGTGAGCCGCAGAAATGAACTCATTCATTTGGGGGTTTACAGCACGGCTGGCAGCATTAGTAGTGGTCCCTGCTGTAAACCTGTTAACCCTTTCAGATGGATTGCAGCGGGGGACCTGACTGAACGCCGGAGAGGTAAGAATATGGTTGTTTTATTATTTTATTTTTATTACAGGAGAACAAGGGATTCGGAAAGATTACCAGTACAATAAAATATGGTCAAAAACTATGAGCATTTATTTCATTAAAATAATTTTAAATTGATGTGTGTATGTTTTTTTAACCATTTAATACAATAGGATTAATAATGGATAGTTGTCTAATTGACAGATCTCCATTATTAACCTGGCTTAATGTTGCCTTCCAATAGCAAGGTGGCCTTAACCCATTATTAACCCATTAGCCACCGCTACAGGGCAATGGGAATAGACGGGCTAAGTGCCAGAAAAGGCGCATCTAATAATAGATGTGCCTTTTCTGGGGTGGCTGGGGGCAGATGTTAGTAGCCGGGGGGGGGGCACAAAAAAATGGTCCCTCTCAGGGCTACTAATATCTATATGTCTTCAGTCACTGGCTTTCCCTGTCTGGTGGAGAAAATACAGCGGGTTCCCACGCATTTTTTTCAACGAATTTACACATTAAATTAACACCTACATGTATGAAATTTTGCACACATGCACTCATGTGATTATTAGTGAAAACCATATATCAAACTACAAGAAATGAAATGGTTAACTGTATGTAAACATGTGTCATTTCATGTCGGGTCTGTAAGGATTTTACAGAAGCCGGCAATTGAATTAGTGCCTATTATACTATGTAGAAGTGTATGAACTATAAATATATATATATATATATATATATATATATATATATATATATGTGTCACAATGACATGTATATACAGTACAGACCAAAAGTTTGGACACAACTCATTTAAAGATTTTTCTGTATTTTCATGACCATGAAAATTGTACATTCACACTGAAGGCATCAAAACTTTGAATTATCACATGTGGAATTATACATTACACTTTACAAAAAAGTGTGAAACAACTGAAAATATGTCTTATATTCTAGGTTCTTCAAAGTAGCCACCTTTTGCTTTGATGACTGCTTTGCACACTCTTGGCATTCTCTTGATGAGCTTCAAGAGGTAGTCACCGGAAATGGTCTTCCAACAGTCTTGAAGGCGTTTCCAGAGATGCTTAGCACTTGTTGGCCCTTTTGCCTTCACTCTGCGGTCCAGCTCACCCCAAACCATCTCGATTGGGTTCAGGTCTGGTGACTGTGGAGGCCAGGTCATCTGGTGTAGCATCCCATCACTCTCCTTCTTGGTCAAATAGCCCTTACACAGCCTGGAGGTGTGTTTGGGGTCATTGTCCTGTTGAAAAATAAAATGATGGTTGTTATGTTTCGGTAGCTAAGGAGTGCAGGTAAAAAAGGCAATACACCAGAGAAGTTGGAATCTATGAGATTGCAGTACCCTGACTAACCACCACAACTAGAGGCAGCCGTGGAGCGTTCCTACGTTGGTCCTAGACGCCTCGTCACAGAAACTAACTACACCTAAAGATAGAAAGAGGAAAGCTATCTGCCCCGGAGCAGATCCCCAAAGAACATAGAAAGCCCCCAAACATGTAATGGCGGTTAGACAAGAAGAAATACTGACACAGACAGAAAATAGTATGAGCAAACGTTGGGGCCCAAACTACCTAAATAGAAAAGGATAGGAAGGGCACTTACTGCAATCCCAAAAAAACCCTGAAAAGCACCAACTCTACTAATTTCAAAATCACCTGAGATCACACGACCTCTACCACCTAAATTAGTTCTCTGGTGTAACAAAATCAAAACAGCAGCCACTGAAAAAACTGGAAAAAGCAAAAGTACAAACATCAGTGGCTGAACTAAACTGAGAGGGCAAAAGCCCCCGGAGGGGGCCCTGAAGGCCCCCACAGAAGTGCAGGACAAAATGCAAAAATCAAGCACAAAAACAAAAAGAAGAAAATGTCTTATCTGTTAGCAGGAGATGCAGACACGACACAGCAGGCTACAAAGGAAACAGGACTCAAGGATTGAGACCAGAACAATTGATCACCGGCAACCCTGATGGGAAGGCGACTCCCTTATATAAGACCAGTCAGTAACACCTGATTCCCACTCCTCACAATCTTCACTGGACAGTCCAGTACCGCTTGTAACCACCAGAGGGAACCTCTGCTCAGAACTCATTTCAAGTCCATTCACAACAGTACCCCCCCATGAGGAGGGGTCACCGAACCCTCACTTGAGCAACCAGGTCGGTCAGGATGAGTTCTATGATACGCACGGATGAGTCTCCTAGCATGGATGTCCGAAGCAAACACCCAAGAATTGTCTTCCTGACCATAACCTCTCCACTTAACCAAATACTGGAGTTTCCGTCTAGAAAAACGAGAATTCAATATTTTCTCAACCACAAACTCCATATTGCCCTCAACCAGAACAGGGTCAGGAGGCAAAGCAGTAGGAACCACTGGCTCAACAAACCTCTTCAACAAGGACTTGTGGAACACGTTATGGATCTTAAATGTCCCTGGAAGAAGCAAACGAAAAGAAACAGGATTAAGAATCTCCATGAGCTTATAAGGTCCAATGAACCTAGGCTTAAATTTAGGAGATACCACTCTCATAGGAATATTTTTGAGGACAACCAGACCAAGTCCCCCACTTTAAACCGAGGACCATCAGTCCTATGCCGGTTAGCAAACCGCTGGGCCCTCTCCTGAGAGAGGGACAACCTCTCCACTACCTGGTCCCAAATCTGCTCCACAACAGAGTCAACACCTGGACAGACAGAAGCCTCCGTCTGTCCTGAAGAAAATCGAGGGTGAAACCCAGAATTACAGAAAAATGGAGACATCAAAGTGGCAGAGCTAGCCCTATTATTAAGAGCAAACTCAGCCAAAGGCAAAAAAGAGACCCAGTCATCCTGATCAGCAGACACAAAGCATCTTAGATAAGTCTCCAATGTCTGGTTTGTTCTCTCAGTTTGTCCATTGGTCTGAGGATGAAAAGCCGAGGAGAAAGACAATTGAACACCAAGTTTAGAACAAAAAGTCCTCCAAAATCTGGAAACAAACTGGACTCCTCTGTCAGACACAATGTTCTCAGGAATGCCGTGTAAACGAACCACGTGCTGAAGGAACAAAGGCACCAATTCAGAGGAGGAAGGCAACTTAGGTAATGGCACAAGATGTATCATCTTGGAAAACCTATCACAAATCACCCAGATGACATGACGGTCATTCTCTGAGAAACAGGGAGGTCGGAAATGAAATCCATAGAGATATGGGTCCATGGTCTCTTGGGCACAGGCAATGGCATCAACAAACCACTAGAGCGAGAGCAAGGCTTGGAGCGAGAGCAAGTCCCGCAGGACTGCACAAATTCCCTGACATCACGAGACAAGGTAGGCCACCAAAAGGACCGACTAACCAAGTCTCTGGTACCAAAAATTCCGGGATGCCCAGCCAACGCGGAACAATGAATCTCAGACATCACACTCTTTTTCCACTGGTCCGGGACAAACAATTTTCCAACAGGGCAGCGCTCGGCCTATCCTCCTGACACCCCTCCAGAGCAAGTCTCAAATTGGGTGAGATGGCGGAAAGAACTACACCCTCTTTCAAAATAACAGAAGGATCAGATAACTCAGGAGAGTCCGCAAGGAAACTCCTCGAGAGGGCATCCGCCTTAACATTCTTAGTGCCAGGAAGAAAGGAAACCACAAAATTAAAACGTGTGAAAAACAAGGCCCACCTGGCCTGTCTAGGATTGAGTCGCTTGGCAGATTCCAGATAAACCAGATTCTTATGGTCCGTAAGGACCACCACCTGATGTTTGGCTCCCTCCAGCCAATGTCTCCACTCTTCAAAAGCCCACTTCATGGCCAGTAACTCACGATTACCCACGTCATAATTACGTTCAGTAGGAGAAAATTTTCGAGAGAAAAAGACACAAGGGTTACTTTTAGAGGTCTCTGGATCTTTTTGGGACAAAACGGCACCTGCCCCAATTTCAGAGGCATCAACCTCCACCTGAAATGGCAGAGAAACATCAGGCTGCCGTAGAACAGGAGCAGAAGTGAATCTCTGCTTAAGTTCCTGAAATGCAGAGATTGCCTCAGGAGGCCAATTCACCACATCAGAACCCTTTCTGGTCAAATCAGTCAATGGTTTAACAACAACCGAGAAATTACCAATAAATTTACGATAAAAATTGGCAAAACCCAAAAATCTTTGAAGAGCCTTTAATGAAGTAGGTTGGACCCAATCACAGATGGCCTGAACCTTGACCGGGTCCATTTCAATAACAGATGGGGACAAAATGAATCCAGAAATGAGATCCTCTGTACGCCAAAAAGACACTTTGATCCCTTCACATACAGAGCATTCTCTCTCAAAATCTGGAATACAGTTCGAACATGTTTCACATGAGAGTCCCAGTCATTAGAAAAAATCAAGATATCATCCAAATAAACAATCAGAAATTTATCCACAAAATCCCTGAAAATGTCATTCATGAAGGACTGGAAGACAGAAGGAGCATTAGTGAGCCCAAAGGGCATCACAAGGTACTCAAAATGCCCCTCAGGAGTATTGAATGCCGTCTTCCATTCATCCCCGTGCTTAATGCGAATAAGGTTATATGCCCCCCTGAGGTCAAGCTTGGTAAACCAAGTAGCACTTTTCACCCTGGAAAACAGGTCAGAAATCAAGGTAACGGGTATTGATATTTCACAGTAATATTGTTCAAGAGACGATAATCAATACACGGCCTTAATGAACCATCCTTTTTGGCCACAAAGAAAAAAACCGGCACCTAAGGGTGAAGATGATGGTCTGATATGACCCTTCTCCAGTGATTCCTTGATATAAGACCGCATAGCGTCATGTTCAGGTACAGACAAGTTAAAAAGGCGACCTTTAGGGAATTTACTACCAGGCACTAATTCAATAGCGCAGTCATAGCTCCTATGGGGAGGCAAGGATGCAGATTTACTTTCGCTAAACACATCAGAAAAATCAATCAAAAAGTCAGGAACATCCTGAGCCTGGGGGGAGGCAGAAAAAACAGGAATGTTGGTATTAACACATTGGCAGCCCCAACTGGTTACAGACACAGATTTCCAATCCAAAACAGGATTATGAGACTGCAACCAAGGGAAGCCCAGTACGATAATATCATGCAGATTATACAGAACCAAAAATTTACAGCACTCCTGATGATCAGGTTCAACCCTCATTATCACCTGAGTAGAGAACTGAGGTTTATTCTCAGCCAAAGGGGTAGAATCGATCCCCAGTAGGGAATAGACTTCTGTAGGGGTATCAAGGGAAACCCACAACGTTTAGCAAAATCATAATCCATCAGGTTAATAGCTGCTCCTGAATCAACGAAAGCCTGAGCAGAAAATGAGGACAGAGAGCATATCAGAGTAACAGTTAATAAAAACTTAGTCTGAACACTACCCAAGACAACTGAGCGTGCAAAACGTCTTCCCCGCTTAGGGCAGACTGAAATAGCATGAGAGGCATCACCACAGTAGAAACATAACCCATTGCGCTTTCGAAACTCATGACGCTGTGCCCCAGACACCACTCTATCACACTGCATGGGTTCAGAAGCAGGTTCACAAGGCAACACTATTCCACGCATACTTCTCCGCTCACGCAAACGTCTGTCAATTTGAATCGCTAATGACATAGAATTATTGAGACCAGAGGGGACAGAGAATCCCACCATAACATCCTTTACATTATCTGACAGACCCTTCCGAAAAAGGGCCGCCAAAGCGTCGTCATTCCACTTGGTCAGGACTGCCCACCTACGGAATCTCTGACAGTATAACTCAGCGTCATCAAGCCCCTGATTTAATGCCAACAAGGCTTTTTCAGCTTGATCAGTGACATTAGGCTCATCGTACAATAACCCCAAAGCCTGAAAAAATGCATCAACATCACTCAAAACAGAATCCCCAGGTGTCAGGGAAAAAGCCCAATCCTGAGGATCGCCGCGCAGGAGAGAGATGACAATTTGAACCTGCTGCGCTGCGTTCCCTGAGGACTTAGATTTTAAGGCAAAAAACAATTTACAATTATTTTTGAAATTCTGAAACTTAGCTCGATCCCCTAAAAACAAATCTGGCATGGGAATCCTAGGTTCCACAACAGGCAACCTAGCAAGATAGGCAGCAATACTCCGAACCTCAGTGGCAAGCTGATCCACACGGCCAGACAACTGTGCAAACTCCATTGAGAGAAAAAAAAATCCTCCCCAGCACCCAGAGATACAGAGGGAAAAAAATGCAACAAACAGAAAAATATCTCTGACAACTCTGACAATCTTTTTTCTTTCACAATTTTTTTCCCTTCTGTGAGTACCATACAATTTTCAATTTTTAGGCCGGTGATACTGTTATGTTTCGGTAGCTAAGGAGTGCAGGTAAAAAAGGCAATACACCAGAGAAGTTGGAATCTATGAGATTGCAGTACCCTGACTAACCACCACAACTAGAGGCAGCCGTGGAGCGTTCCTACGTTGGTCCTAGACGCCTCGTCACAGCCTGAGAAACTAACTACACCTAAAGATAGAAAGAGGAAAGCTATCTGCCCCGGAGCAGATCCCCAAAGAACATAGAAAGCCCCCAAACATGTAATGGCGGTTAGACAAGAAGAAATACTGACACAGACAGAAAATAGTATGAGCAAACGTTGGGGCCCAAACTATCTAAATAGAAAAGGATAGGAAGGGCACTTACTGCAATCCCAAAAAAACCCTGAAAAGCATCAACTCTACTAATTTCAAAATCACCTGAGATCACACGACCTCTACCACCTAAATTAGTTCTCTGGTGTAACAAAATCAAAACAGCAGCCACTGAAAAAACTGGAAAAAGCAAAAGTACAAACATCAGTGGCTGAACTAAACTGAGAGGGCAAAAGCCCCCGGAGGGGGCCCTGAAGGCCCCCACAGAAGTGCAGGACAAAATGCAAAAATCAAGCACAAAAACAAAAAGAAGAAAATGTCTTATCTGTAAGCAGGAGATGCAGACACGACACAGCAGGCTACAAAGGAAACAGGACTCAAGGATTGAGACCAGAACAATTGATCACCGGCAACCCTGATGGGAAGGCGACTCCCTTATATAAGACCAGTCAGTAACACCTGATTCCCACTCCTCACAATCTTCACTGGACAGTCCAGTACCGCTTGTAACCACCAGAGGGAACCTCTGCTCAGAACTCATTTCAAGTCCATTCACAACAGATGGTCCAACTAAACGCAAACCGGATGGAATAGCATGCCGCTGCAAGATGCTGTGGTAGCCATGTTGGTTCAGTATGCCTTCAATTTTTGAATAAATCCCCAACAGTGTGACCAGCAAAGCACCCCCACACCATCACACCTCCTCCTCCATGCTTCACGGTGGGAACCAGGCATGTAGAGTCCATCCATTCACATTTTCTGTGTCGCACAAAGACACGGTGGTTGGAACCAAAGATCTCAAATTTGGACTCATCAGACCAAAGCACAGATTTCCACTGGTCTAATGTCCATTCCTTGTGTTCTTTAGCCCAAACAAGTCTCTTCTGCTTGTTGCCTGTCCTTAGCAGTGGTTTCCTAGCAGCTATTTTACCATGAAGGCCTGCTGCACAAAGTCTCCTCTTAACAGTTGTTGTAGAGATGTGTCTGCTGCTAGAACTCTGTGTGGCATTGACCTGGTCTCTAATCTGAGCTGCTGTAAACCTGCGATTTCTGAGGCTGGTGACTCGGATAAACTTATCCTCAGAAGTAGAGGTGACTCTTGGTCTTCCTTTCCTGGGGCGGTCCTCATGTGAGCCAGTTTCTTGGTAGCGCTTGATGGTTTTTGCAACTGCACTTGGGGACACTTTCAAAGTTTTCCCAATTTTTCGGACTGACTGACCTTCATTTCTTAAAGCAATGATGGCCACTCGTTACTTAGCTGCTTTTTTCTTGCCATAATACAAATTCTAACAGTCTATTCAGTAGGACTATCAGCTGTGTATCCACCAGACTTCTGCACAACACAACTGATGGTCCCAACCCCATTTATTAGGCCAGAAATCCCACTTATTAAACCTGACAGGGCACACCTGTGAAGGGAAAACCATTTCCGGTGACTACCTCTTGAAGCTCATCAAGAGAATGCCAAGAGAGTGCAAAGCAGTCATCAAAGCAAAAGGTGAAGAACCTAGAATATAAGACATATTTTCAGTTGTTTCACACCTTTTTGTAAAGTGTAATGTATAATTCCACATGTGTTAATTCATAGTTTTGATGCCTTCAGTGTTAATGTACAATTTTCATAGTCCTGAAAATACAGAAAAATCTTTGAATGAGAAGGTGTGTCCAAACTTTTGGTCTGTACTGTGTATATATATAATATATATATATATATATATATATGTATATGTATTATATGTGTATATATCTATTCTTTCTATTCTTTATTAAACCTGTCAGTGTGATTTTACAGTATAGCCGGGGATGAATTGCCGGCTTTTCTAAAGGACACCGGTGCGATTTTCTCGCAAGTCACACGTGTGGTCCATTTGTAATCCAATTTTTCATCGCACCCATAGACTTGCATTGGGGATTCTCGGTGACAATCGATTTTCTTGGCCCGAGAAAAACGGCCGAGAAAAAAATCGGATGCTTTGAGCTGCCCCATAGATTAACATTGGTCAGAGTGCAATGCGATATTTTATCGCATTGCAGTCGTCCGTTTTTGTCGCCAGTGTGACTCCGGCCCTAATCAAGGGAAAGCAGGGGTGGTGCTGCACCCTTCCCCCGGTCCGGCAGGTGTGAGTGCAGAGACGCCAGACACAGGGGAGGAAGGAATGGATGTGACTGTGGAAGGTACAGAGAACAGTGGAACAAATGGTGGAGACAATAGTGGTAATGGGGTGACGGGAGGTGGTAGTAATGGTAAGGGGAGTGAAAGGAGCTGTGCAGAAAATGATGGAAGTATTAGTGGAATGAATGATGGGAGTAGTTGTGGAGTGAAGGTTGGGAGTATTGGTGTGTGTAGCCCAGCTGTGTCTGGAGCCACATGTTACCCTGGAGGATGCAACCAGGTAAACCCAGTAAGACCCATTTGCACATAACACACCTACACTAGTTCCCAGATCCACCAGAGGGAGCTCTTCTGCAACATATAAGGCAGTGTAGACATGTGACTGGAGTGCAGTCAACTGAGGCTAGAGAAGAGTGCAGCTCAGTTCAGATCTCCTGAGAGTTGTGCTTACGCCGAAGGTGAGAGTAGGACGAAAGGCAAGCGGAAGATTTGAGAGAGCGCCAGAGGTTGAAACAGCATTGATCGTTTACCTCTGCTCTGCACTACCGGACACCGGGTCCGAGCTTGCTAGCTACTTCACGACTAGTAGGAGAAACCGGAGACCCTGTGGGACCTTAAGTCGCAGGGGCCCATTAGAGCTGATACGTAACCGGGGTCAGGAAGACAGAGTCAAGCAGGATGCTGCATACAGAGACACTGTTCTGTCCATCAGAAGGCCTAACCACAAAGTCAGCCGGGTGTAGCTGAAAAGACAGAGTTAGACTTTGTTCTATGCAAGTCAGAAACTCACACACAACAGAAGGAAGGAGGCCCTACACCTACTCAATGGGATTACTGGACGTGCATCCTCCACCCTGACAGCTTCCCGGGACCTGCCTGCAACTACCATCAGTAAAGGTACAGAAAGAGACTTTCTTGTGTGTGTCTGCCTTATTGGTCCTGCACCCCTACACCGCCATATACCCTGAGGGATCAGTCTTGCCTGTGGAAGACTTAACACCTTGCTGCCCATTAACAACCCCTCAGCGGATTTACCCTGCAGCGCTGGTCACCCTGACCAGGAACCACAGGTGGCGTCACGAACATTTCTACAAACCTATAATTCCCCTGTAAATATCCCCTTTTCAGTGAGCGCCCAGGGCCACGGACCGAGCTGCGCTACCCGTGACATCCCCCATAGAAGTGAACGGGCTCGGTGCCGAGTACCCCACAAGCCCTGGCCGTGCGACTCAGGTGGAGTGCATGATGGCAGTTGTGGTGCAGCAAATGATGGGAGTATAGGTGGAGTGAATGATGGGAAGAGTAGTAGAGGAGTGAATGATGGGAGTAGTGGTGGAGTGAATGATGGGAGTGGTGGTGGAGTGAATGATGGGAGTTGTGGTGGAGTGAATGAGGAGAGCAGCACTAGTGTTGGTGGAGGGGAAGTAGGTAGTGGTCCCGCTGCCCCCCCAGCGGTGGCGGGGGCTTCAGCCCCAAGCTATTCAGGAGCTGTCACTGCTGGGGGTAGTAGTGCACCCTTGTCTGGTGGCTCTGGGGACGGTGACTTGCAACAGCTCTTCCTGGACGCCCTGAGGAAAGGGGAGAGCTCCATCACTGTAGAGGGGAGGGAGGTTGATCTGTCTTTCTGGATAGAGAGACACGGTCTTTCCGCCTTCCGAGATAGAGGGGCAGAGACTGTCTGGTCTCTGCCGACACCGGGGCAGAGGAGTAACTGTAGGAACGTGGCCCGTTCCCACTGGTAAGCAAGGATGCCTGTCCCGATCGGTCGAAGGTGGCCTGAGCTCCTGCTGGGGATGGGCTTCGCGGCATACGACATCTTCACCTTGATCCACCCCTATGGGACCTCCTACTTCGATGTCAGCTTCGTGAGACCGGAGGGCCTTGAGCTTTTCTGGTCTCGCCATGAGCTGACTCGGGTCACCGCGAATTGGCAGGGTTTATGTCCTGTCGCGATATCCCGCCAGAACTCAGTCAGGAAGGTGACCGTTTTGACCATAACGAGTCACTTTCCTGTATGGACATCTCCACCTGGATTGGTCGATACGGCGACATCGGCATTCCAGGGAAACCCACGACGACCATGGTATCTGGTCAGGGGCCTGGACCTTCATGGTGAAATTGAAGGTTTCAGGAAACACTGTTACCCATATCCCTTCCTCAACTTTTTTGGGAGGACAGGATCTTGATTTTCTACCAGGAGCAGCCTAAGGTCTGTCCACAGCTGCGGCAGCCACACACTTTAGTGCGCAGTGTACCACCCAAAATGCGCACTGTGTGGGGACCCTCGGCCATCTCGCTGCTACCTGTGGCAGGATTAGGTGTAACTTGTGTGGTGACCTCGGTCACACCTTTCAGTCGCTGTCCGCGTTCCTTCGCCAATGCGGTCCTGAAAGCGCAGGTGCGGGACAGGCGAAAGCCGGGACTAATTCCTGCCGGTGAAGGGACCAGTAGAGGCGGAGGAGGCAGGAACCGATGAGGAGCAAGCTGCCGCCATCCAAGATCAGGCGGCAGGAGCAGCGCCATGGGAACAGGAGGCAGGGAGTAAAGACCCTAAACTCTGACCCGGGTACTTCACTTGCAGCTGAGGATCCTAAAGACAGCGAACTGAGCGAGGAAGTCAAGAGACTTGAAAGGGAGGAGCAAGCGGCCGCCATCTAACATCAGGCGACAAGAGCAGCACGATGGGAACGGGCAGGGAGTAAGGACCATAAACTCTGACCAGCAGGTAGAAGATCTATTGGATGCTACAGAGACGTCATGAGGACAATTTCGGCTTCACTACGGCTATCACACACACGAGATACCAACTGGAAATACCACGCCCATAAGAGAAAGTATCTACAAATTAGTATGCTGAGTCAGATGTGGCAGAGAGGTGTCATTAGAGAGAGTCAAAGTCCCTGGGCTGCCCCTATAAGTTCTAGTGCGAAAGAAGGACAGCAATCTGCATTTCTGTGTAATTATCGTAAGCTCAATGCCTGTACAGTGAGAGATTCATACCCACTAACCCAGGATTGAAGACTCCTTGTCCGCACTAGAAAAGACAAATTCTTCTCAACGCTGGACCTCACCAGCGGCTATTGGCAAATACCGATGTTGGAACTGGACCCGTCGAAGACCGCCTTTACTACCCATGGGGCCCGTTCAGTTCAACCGAATGCCGTTGGTTTTAGCCAATGCTCCTGGAACTTTTCAACGTCTAATGGAGAAGTGTCTAGGTGATTTGAATTTCGAAGCCACACTCATCTATTTAGACGACATTTTAGTCTATGCGTTCATTTGAGATTTACAAACAAGCCAAAAGTTTTGAAATGACACAAATTTTT
>JARQOD010008617.1:0-34918 GCA_033576555.1 Oophaga sylvatica
CTGCGATCCAAAGGGCATTCTGTCAAAACCAAGATCCCATTGGGGGGTGAAACCTTTTCTCCCACCTCCCAGCCACAGTACTTGCCATCCCCATAGGGGGGCAAGGGGGAAAAGAATTAGCAGTCTTTGGCAAAGGGGTTCCCCCAATCGTGGGGGGGTATGCATTTTTACTGTAAGCTTTTTCCTTGTTAAAACTCCACACTTTCTCAGTTCCATCCTTTTCCTGACTAGGATGGGGAGTGCCCAGGGACAAAACTACCCTTTTCCCCCCTTTTTCCTTATTCACCAAACCCCTTGGCTTTGGGTGGCTGGTGGTATGGGCCCTTTCCCCTTTTTTAAATGGGGGGATGGTTGCCTGGGGGAGTGGTTGGCCCCTTTTAAAACCCCCCAAAGTAAAGGGGGGTGTTTGTGAAAACGTCGTACCCAACTACTCTTTCCCCTTTTTGGGGTGGGCGGAGGTGTCCCCCGACTGGAGCTTTTGACACCAATCCTCCACCTGGGGGTCGCCTTACCCCAGGGTTTGAGGGGTTAAAGGGCCCGTGGGGTGAATGGAGTTATTATCCACAGTTTAACTTACAACAGTGCTAACGTGGTAATTTACTTCATCCTCCCCCATTTGGAAGACCACTGGCACCCCCCATTATGTACCCCACTCCCCTCGGCTCAGAGTGTGGGTCTTGTTCTGAAAAAAGGGGGGCTCTAACCGTTCTGTTCTCTCAGCCCTATTGCTGCCTCCCAAAAACATTTCATTTTTTCACTAAAAACCGGGGGGGGAGTCCCGAGAAAAAATTGCATACCCGTCCTTTTCTGGATAATAAAGGTCTCCGAGTCAAGGAAATGGATTTTGGCTTGCGCTAAAGGGGACATCAAAACCCGCGCCGGGCCCGAGTTTTGGTTATATTTCACCGCTTGATTATCTCTTGAAAATAAAAAGGAAAAAGGGCCAGGACCAGTGGGGCTCATTTTTGTACATGTTCAAAATTTTTTCCGGGGGAAAACCAAATTTTTCCATGCCACAAATAAATTGTGTCCCTGTTGGAGGAAAATTGAAAATCGGAAGAAGGTTATCTCATTAAACCAAAAAGGAAGGGAAAGTTCTTAACAGAGCAAATTATCCTTAGGTACAAAAGAGAAGAAATTCAATGCAACTGAAGAAACAGGGAAGGGAACAGGCCCAAAAGCGGGGACGGAGGCAGTCACCCAATTCTGTCAAAAAACCAGCCCCCAGGCTTTTCCCCAAAAAACGATGAAGAAATCACATTAAATTTCCCAAAAGGTAACCTTTACGCCCTCAAGCCTCCTGAATAAAAAAAAAAATGTTTGTGAAGAAGAAACGGAGATTGTGGTATGGGGGATTCCCTTTTTGGAAAAAAGGGGGCTGCATCTCGACCAGTTTAAACCTCAAGAGAAATGTCTGTCCCCAGGTCAAAAATTAAAGTGTCTGAAAGGAATGGACTTTTCAACTAAGATACTACCCCCTTTCCGCTTAAATGTGGGGCAAAGACACCACAAGAAGGCCCGGGGAAAAAACTGCAGTGACTTTAAAAACTTGGGTAAGAAAGGAAAGAACTGGGAGCGCAGGTGGTTTTCTCCTCCACCTTTCCCAGGGAGGCCTGAACAAGGGGTGGAATAAGTTCGCAGGGAACAATGGTTACGCGTGGGCCGCAAGGTTTGGGTTTTTCTGGCACGGAGTGAATTACCTGACGTGGATATTTAAGATGGGGTGCCCTTACAAGAAAAAAAACATTTTTTTGGAAGTCCCTTGCACTCATCAGGGAGCTTTAAATAGAACAATTGGGAAGGGAAGAAAACGCCAGCAAAACCATACACCTACAAATGCTATTGAGAACTTTGCTATTAAAGTGAAGGGGAAAACAAAAACAAAAAAATCTACATAAAAAAAAAAAAATTGAAGAAAAAAAAACCAATCACAAACTAAAGGTTTTATCGTCAAAAGCATGGGCAAAAACAAGGAAACTGGAGCTACTAAGCGGGGAAAAAAATATGATGTCTGAATCACTGAGATTGGGGACGTACCTAATTGGAAAAACAAGGTAAAGGTTACAACTTTTTGAAAAACAGATTGATAAACGAGGAGGGGGTTTCTTGGGATTTTAAAAAGGTTAAAACGCACAGAGTTTTTAAACTTCGAGCGGAGTTCCCGTGGGAAAAGTTTGGGTAAGAATCAAGGACAAACAAGGAAAGGCAACATTGAGGTTTACTACAGGCCGCCTTGAAGCTGAAGATTGATGAACTCTTTATCAAAAGGGAAGTTCTCCAAAAAATAGACATTGGTCTGGGGGATTTCAACATCCAACATTTTTGGGGAAAATCTCTCAGCAAAAACACCAGAAATTCTTATTCTCTTGCTACAACTTTATTTCCCCAAAAGGGGGAAAGGAGAAAAAAAAGGGGTTTCTACCTTGGACTAATCCTCTAAACAGGGGAAATGGGGGAGGTAATGGTGGCCCTAAGGGGTTTACCAGTTTTTTAAATTTTGAATAAAAGAGGAAAAACCGGAAGACTCAACGTCAAAGGGTTTGATTTCAGAAAGGCTTTTTAAAGGGAAATCAGAAAAAAGAATTGGGGGGACCAATGGTGGATATCCTTAAGGGGAAAAAAGCCAGGAAGGATGGAAAACTGAAAAAAAAAGATTTCAAAGCACAACGTTTAAAAATTCCCCAAAAAAGGGGAAAAATGGGGAACATTTAAGGAAACCGGGTGGATGAACATAGAACTTAAACAAGCTAAAAAGGAAAAAAGAAAAGTTTATCAAAAAGGAAAAGGGGGGCTATTAAAAAAAATATAAGCCTCTGCAAAACCCCAGGGCACAAATCAATTTTTAAAGGACAATGAATTAACTTGCAAGTGACTCAAAGCAAAAAAAAAGGTTTTTTGGGGGTACTCAAAAGAAAAAAAAAAATCAAAGTACTATGGATTTTTAAAGGGTGAAAATGAGAAATGGAAGTCAGGGTTAAAGGGGTGAACTTTTTAAAATTTCCCATTTGTCGTTTTCTTCAAAAGGAAATGTAACATCAATGATTTTCACTGTCCTATTAAGGAATAAAGAATCCAGGAAACTAAAACGAAAACAGGGGGGGAAAAACCCTTTTAACCTAAAGAATTCAAGTTCCAGGTCCAAGAATTACCCCCAGGGGATGAAGGGGATAGCAGAAGAAATTCTTGAACCCTGTCCATAATTTTGAAAATTTTTTGAAACGGAGAAGTCCCAGAAACGGGGGAAGAGCAAATGTTGTTTTTTTAAAAAGGGAAGAAAAGGGGAACCGGAATGGCTGGTGATCTGACTTTTTCCAAAAATCTTTTAGCAAAATTTTTAAAGAACATGTAGCAAGTCCTGGTAAAACGAAGTGATTAAACAGATCACATGGTTTGTAACAAAAATCTGTCAAACTAATTAATTTCCTTCTTACAGAACACTGTGGGGGACAGGGAAAGCTGAGATATTAATCTTGATTTCACAAAGCATTTGACAAAGTTCCACACAATCCTTTTTGAAAAAATGCTAATTTGGAATGGAAAAAGGAACTGTTGGGGGATTCAAAAAGGGCTTAGTAAAGCCCCCAAGGGGTGGTTTAAAGGCTCACATCAGGGGAAAATGCTCAAGGGGGGACCAAAAGGGCTTTTTTTTTGGGCCCCCGTATTGTTCAACATTTTTTCAATGATTTAGAAAAGGGAAGGGGAAAAATGATCAAATTTGTGATGACACAAACTGGGGGGGTTTTTAACATAAAAGGGGAGAGAGGATAAAAGATATAAAAAACTGGAGCTTTGGGAGCAAAAAACAGAAGGATTTTAACGGGAAAAATCAAATACTAAACGGGGGAATAAAAATAAAAAAAACATTACAAAAGGGAGGAATACCCCCAATAACACACAGGAAAAAAAATTTGGGTTCTAATTGATACAACTTAAATGATAACAGTGTGTGCACAGAAAAAAAAGGAAAAAGCAATTCTGGAGTATAAAAAGAAGCTACAGTCTAAACCGTGAGGTCATTTTGCCCTCTTCCTCTTTGGTAACCTCATTGGTACTGTTTTCCCTTTTGGGCACCCATTTTAAAAAAAAAACAAAAAAGGGAGCAATTCAGAAGAGCCCCAGAATGGTGCCCGGTCTGCAAACATGTCCATGGGAACTTGGGGGTTTGGGAAGTTTAGCTTGCAAAAAAAAGACGAGGGGGTTTAAAGCTGTCTACAAATACTAAAGGGGTGTCAATTGTAGAAGGATCATCTTTATTTCATTTGCGAAAGGGAAAGCTAGAAGCAAGGGGGAAAAACTGGTGGGAGGAAAAGATTATTAGAAAAAATTTTTGACTTGGGGGGTCAAGAGGGAACGGGCGCCCAAAAAGGGGGTTTAGTTCTCTTAAAATGGGTCTTCAAACAGGGCGGATGACATTTCGGGATTTTTTGGAATCCTGCTTTGAGCGGGGGGTTGGCCAGATACCCAGGGGGGCCCTTCCAACTCACCATTTAGATTCTAGATTCTATGATTCATTGGGGTTTACAATGGGGTTGGGGCTTTACCCGTACTTCCCCAATTTTCCCCCCGGGCATTTCACTTTTGGGCAATAGGGCCCGGACCCTTTTGATCCCCCCCTTTTTTCTTTGGTCTGGAACATCCGGGTGTTGGAGAAAAAAAAAAACCTCCCCAAACATTACTAATAATTTTTGTCCTAAAAAACCCTTCCCAAACCCTTTTTCCTTTTAACATTTCGTACAAAAGCCCCCGCCTTTCCCACTCTCCCCACTTTTAGTCTACGTTTTAGCCCCAATAAGTCAAGAGGGGGCCTTAAAAACGTATACTGCAAACCGGGTTTGGGGTTAAGCTGTCCAGGGCCAGTATCGTTAAAAAAAATCGGGAAAGGGGGACCTGAGATCCGGGGGTTCCACGGGGGGGGATTGCGATCCCTTTTCCCGTATGGGGACAGGTATGGCTTCCTCCCACAAACCTGCGGTTCCTCTGAGGGCCAATGATTTCCCCGGGGTTTTGGCCCGGGGCCCAGGATTTTGCTCTTTTTAAAGGGGACCAGGGCTGGGTGCCTTTTCTGTGGCAGCGGGAGCAACATCCTTTGGCGAGGATGACTGGGCCGGGCCCCCTTTCCGGGGTGTCGTGCCTCCCCGGGGGGGATTTTCCCCTTCTCCCCCCGGTTTCCGGGGGCATAATCTGGGCATGGCTAGCAGGATCTTTTTCTTCCCCTTGTCGGCAGTTGCGGGCATCTTCAGGGCCATTTTTGGTCAGCTGACGCACTTCCAAAAGTAAATCCAGCTCAGAAATGGGCCACCGCGTTTTGGGTTCACAACCCCGGGGGAAAGGGGATTTCTTCGGGGTTAATGGTCTCCCCGGGGGCCTGGGTTGCCTCTCGGTGTTTCCAGGGTCGCGTCCTTTTACAGCCCAAACCTTAAGGGCTCAAAGGGGGTCGGGTGATCCGGGGCCTCCAATCACATCCTGCTTTCAGTTGGGCCTCATCCCCCTAAAATTTTCTTTTTAACTTTTTTTCTCTTTTTGGGACCTCATAGGGTTTAAACCCTTTTTGGGGCTCGCGGCCCCTTCAGTGGCAGGCGTAGCCCGAATGGGCATCGGGGTTTGGGAGCATTTTGGAAACCTATCGGGGGTCTGTTTCGGGCGGCCTCAAAGATAGCTGAGTTTAAGAAAATTTCAAGCAGACCCCCGGGCTGCACTGACCAAGTTCACTTCTCTCTCTGCAGACCAGTCAATTGCCCACACACGCATTTTTTGCTTCTCTGACTTGGTAAAAGTCCATAGGCTGCTTCTTTCGCTTAAACCCCGGGGTCGGCTGCCGCTGTACGGGAACCCATTTGCCCCGCTGTATGGCAGTCCCCAGCGTACACGGGGCCCGGCCCGGGTGGGGGCCCGTTTCCAGCCTGTCGGCAGCGCCCGGGGGTAAGTTTTTGGGGGGCTGTCCCGGGGCCGCCGTCGGCCGCTCTCACATCTCGCGCCCCCTATTTAAAGGGGCCCCTACTTTCTTTTTACCGCGCCCCAAGGGTCCTTCTAAAGGACCTGCGTCCCGGGCCTTGACGTAAAGGCGTTCACTGAAGTCTCCCAGGACCTGCCCGCCAGCCTGGGGCGGTCCAAAAACCAGCGGTTTTGAGGTACCCCCTATTTTTCCCCGGTAGCGCGAAAATGGGGGAATGCGGAAATCTTCCCCCAATACAAAACACAGTCTTTCATTAAGGCCCAGTACCCGTGGAAGGGGCCCCGAATTACCCGTTCGCGGGGCACGCAATCCTGTCGTGACGCCAATTGAGACCGCCCCCCAGAGCAACCTAAAAAAACCCTTAGGGGTGTCCGGAACACAGCCAGCCCCGGGCCCGGGGTCACCCATAAAGTGGGATATTCAGGGGAATTGAACGTTGGGGGGGGGTTGGGGCCCAAAAGTGGTACCGGGTCAGGGTGACCAGCGCTGCAGGCAGACCCTGAAGGGTTGGTTTTTGTGCAGCTATAGTGTTAAGCCCCCCACAGGTGAGGCGTGCCCCTTTTGGGGCAACAGGGGGAGGGATGAGGAGGGAAGGGAACCCGCATTTGGGGGTTATAAAAGGACACACAACAAGCCCTTGGATTTTACAAAAGATTTGAGGCACATCCCGGGGAGCACTGTGGGGGTAAAGGGGTGACCCAATTTCCCCCCTGGTAGGGTTGGCCCCTTTTTCCTTGCTTTCTGGATAACCCGGGGCCGCGAGTAACCAACTTAGTCTGTCTTCCCCGGGTAACTTGTTTGCCTTCTCTGAAAGGACGGGGTCCCTTGGCCCGCCCCCCCCCGGATTCCGCCCTCCGACCCTGTTTAATCGCTCGTGGTACCCGGGGGACTTGTAGTCCCCGGGAACCCATGTTCCTAGGGGTTGTAGTCCCTTAACTGGACCCCGGCTTGGAAATTGTTGGGGGAGATAAGGTCCTCGCCCTTTCACTTTTTTTCCACTGCCTTGGGGCCACTGGGGCCCTTCCCCCCATTCACCCTGGCAGGGGGGGCCCCTCTTGGTCCTAGCGGGCACCCCTGTTGTTGATCTGGGTCCCTTCTGCAAAATCCCTCACTCTCTTCGCGCTACTCGCTTATTTCAGTTGTGACGGGAAGGGGATTTTCCCTCTACTATACTTTGGGGAATGAACGCTCTCGCCTCTAACTGCCCAAAACCCGGGCTCTCTCTTCAGACTACTCCTTTCGCTGCACGTGAGCAACTGCTGAAAGGTTTGGTATCTTTTTTAAACTCTTTTTTCGTGGCCTTTTTTTTGTTTTGCTCAGATCTGCCTAGTAAAATGGATTTTCCAGTTGCTGTTCCCGCCCTATTCTCTCTGTTTGTTTTTAAACCCCACACTGACAACATGCTTAAAAATTCCTGCAGTCCCTGTGTTCGACTCCTGAACCCTTGGATTGTCCCCCACATTCCTACTGAGGAACTTGAAGCATTGTGGACCTAACTCTGCTTTGAGACCCCCACGTTTGGGATTTTTCGGGAACAGAGAAAAGATCTAACTTTGTGGAGTTTATTGTGACTTGTTACTCTGGCCCCTGTGTCTCCTGCTTTTTTTTGCAACCTGTGTGTTTTTTTCCAATTGTATGAAGCAATACAAGCTTCTTTTTAACCTGTTCTCAAATTTTTTTATCCACCCCAACACAAGACGCTTATAAAAAGTACCACTAATTTCAAATTTAAGCAAAAAATTGTGTCTGCTGGGGCTGGAAAGGTTGCTTGTACTTGGAATCGGAGCCGGTTGAAAATTTCTGTGATGACAGGTTGTGGGCTTCCACAACATTCCGGTGAGCTTCCCCTTTAATTTTTTTTTCTGCAGTTTTTCACAGGGAAAACTTTTTTTTTTTTTTTCTCTTTTTTTTTTCTGCTAAACTCGAATCAATGTCGGTTGAAAGTTTCGTGATGATTGGTTGTGACTTCTCAAACCTTTTCCCGGTGACAGTTTTCCCTTAAAATTTTTTTTTTCTTCTGTTGCCCAGGTGAACACTATTTTTTTTTTTTTCTCCCTTCTTTTCCGTTTGTCTTAAAAGATCTGGAAAAAGGAGGGCCCCCATAAAGGAATTTGCGGGGATGATAAAAACCCTTGCAGATTTCAGAATATAAAGACCCTTTTACAAAACTTTAGGGCCTAAATAATCACAAATTTTCAAGTGTTGGGCAGACTACCCCCGGATTTGCGAGCCAGATGAGTTCTGGAGGGGGAGTCCAGGCTCCGCGTGGCCCCGATTCTGGGATTCCCAAGTTTTCCCCCTTTTTTTTGTTTTGGTGGGAACTGAAAAATTTAGGGGGTTTGTTAAACAATGCAATCTTTTTTTTTCTGCACATGCTTCACAATTTCCTACTGAACGATCTAAGTGTTTACTATAATTTGTTGCTTACCAACAAGGCTTTGATGTGGGTAAACCCTCTGATTGAGACTGAGGATGATGTTTGACACCTTGATGATTTATTTCACCATGGGCAGGTGTTGATGACCCCAACGAGGTGCAACAGCTGAAGCAGCCATGTTAGCTTTGCGCCAAGTAGCACTCGGTAGCTGAATATGCCTTGGATTTCAGGAATGCCCTGATACCACCTGGGACAATCCACCAAAAAATCTATTTTTCGAAAGGGGTTATCCCCACTGATTAAGGATGACTTGCTCGTCCGACCCTCCCACTGCGTTAGTGACTTTATTAACTACTGCATCCGTATTGATACTCGTTAACTGAACGCAGGCAAGAGAGATGGTCGAAAGCAATCGTACTAACCTTTTCCTACCTTCCTCTCCAGCTAAGGAACCTTTGAATAGATACACGGGAACCTGAACCTAACCCATGCAGTAGCTCCTTACTACGACGGGTTAGTGATGCACGCAAGGAACATCGTTTTTAAAGGAGAATCTATGTTTTATTGTGTAAGTCAGGCACTTTATTATTAACTGCCCCAGCCTTCTCGCAAGACTACTGCAGCACTCATTCATTTGAGTGTTGCGAGAGGGGATCTGTCAGGTCGACCTCAGCTCCAGGAGATCTGCAGCAACAGATCTTGATTCTCGACTTAAACTCCGTTACCTCTGAGACGTTGACTGTGTAAATGCTGCCCATCTTTCAAGTTTCCTCAGCGGTGTCCCAGCTGAGTTGTAAAAAAAAACAATTCTCACTGTTTTTCTTTTCCATCAAACTCTGGTTGACTCCAGCCTGGTGTCCTAGCTCTGCTATGATCGACTCAGTGCAAGTGGAAATTTTATGATGTCTCCTTTGCTCTGAAACAGGAATACGTTCAGTGAAGAAGGCTACCCAGTACAGATGGAAACTGTGGATGGCTCCCTGCTGACCTCTGGACCATGTGATCAGAAACAAGCCTTTAAAGGTTCTTATGGGTAAGATCATCAAAGAAACGTCCTTTATGCTTATCTCTTCTCTCCACTTTCCCATTATTCTAGGCTACCATGGCTGCAGGCTCAAATCCTACCATTAACTGGACCAAGGAATTACACTTTCCAGAGAAACAGATGAGTCCAAAAATTTCAGCTTGCTCTGTTCCTAAAGGAACCATGTCAGTCCCTGAACTACCAGCTGTATACCAGGACTAGTGGATTTATGTGACGAAAGACGCTGACCAGCTTCCCTCCTCACGTCCATATGATTGTCCAATTGAATTATTGCCTGGAGCAGAAGATACCTTTTGGTAAGATCTACCCCTGGCGGGCCCGAGCTGAAGGCTTAAAAAAGAGTACATAGACGAAAATCTAGCCAAGGGCTTCTACGCCCCTCTTCATCTCCTGCAGGGCACCCATATCTTTGTAAAGAAGAAAGATGGATCCCTGAGACCATGCGTAGACATAGGGAACTCAATAAGGTTACTATAGAAACCGTTATCCATTGCCTTTAATCCCTGAGTTTTATTGGAGAGAGTGCGACATGGCCAAATTTTTTCTAAACTAATCTTCGAGTGCCTATAACTTAGTCCGTATTAGACCTGGTGATGAATGGAAGACTGCATTCAGGTCACGCTATGGACACTTTGAATATCTAGTTATGCCTTTTGGTCTGAGTACCGCCCCAGCCACTGTCCAACACTTGGTGAATGACATCTTCAGGGATCTCCTGGATACATTCGTGGTAATTTATTTGTGATATTATTAATTTTTTCTAACTCCACAGAGGAACATCATGGACATGTGAAATGGTCTTGGAACGTCTAAGACAAAATCATCTTTACATCAAGCTTGAAAAGTGTGAATACCATAAGACCGAAATTCAATTTCTGGGTATGTACTGTCTACACAAGATTAATATGGAGGAAGTAAAACCCAAGCCATCAATGATTGGCCAAGTCCTAGAAATGTGAAGGAGGTACAGCGCTTCATCGGGTTTGCAAACTTCTATAGACGTTTCATTAGAAATTTCTCTGAGGTAGTGTCACCTATCTCCCAACTTACCCGGAAAGATCTAAGTTCTCCGGACTCCACAAGCCCAGAAGCATTTTCCCGTCTAAAAGATAAATATTACCACTGCACCATCCCTAAGTACATTCCAACCCAGAGCTTGCCTTCATATAGAGGTGGATGCTTCAGACTGGTGCCGTGGAGCTATACCTCTTAGAGAACAGGTGAGAAGAATGTCTTGCATCCCTTTGCCTTCTTTTTCCCCAGCATTGTCTTCGGTGAGAAAGAAACTACGATGTGGACAATAGAGAGTTGTTGGCCATTATTGCCGCCTTCAAAGAATAAGACACCTTTCTTCAAGGAGCTCACAGCAAATAGTCGTTCTACAGACCATCGTAATCTTGAGTTTATCAGGTCGGCTAAGTGCCTGACTCCTCGCCAGGCTCGCTGAATCTTTTCTTAAACCAATTTAATTTTATTATTTCTTATAGACCAGATCGCGCAATGGAAAGGCTGATGCACTCTCTAGGATTTACTCAGCAGAGACACGTCAATTACACCTCCTAAGACTATTCTTCCTAACTCTAATTCCTAGGATTGATTCATCATCAAGACCTAAATAAAGACATCAAGGAAGCATACCATGCGGATCTTTTTTGGCTCAACCCCCAAGGGACGTAAGCTTGCTTTAAGAATGGTGTGTGGATTCTGGGACAACGCTGTATATACCTGAAACAGTCAGATTGAGAGTATTGCAACTCATTCACGATTGCCAAAATATCGGGCCATAGAGGAATTCCTAAAGACACAGGAATTTCTTTTCTCGTTTCTTTTGGTGGCCCACTTGTAGGAGGATTTTGGACTATGTCACTCGGTGTGAGGTTTGTGCAAGATGCAAAACACCTCGCTCTTCACCAACTGGTTCTGTTACAAGGCCTCTTCCCACCCGTCCCGCCCGGGGGATCCATTCTAGGGAAACTTCATTTTTGGAATTACCAACCTCTCCAAGGGAAGAACACAATTCTTGGTGGTTGACCGTCTAAAAAAGGGCAGCTCATTTTTATTCCTTGTGTCGGCTTTACCCACTGCAAAACAACATCAGATTTGATGATTAAAGAGGGTTTTTCGTTTAAACTTTGAGTACCGGATGAGGTTTTTGGGATCGGGGGGTGAAATTTCACTTCAAGGTTTTGGCAAAATTTCTGTGCAGCATTGGACATTAAAGTAAACCTTTCTTCTGCTTTTCACCCCCAGACAAAATGGACAAACCGAACGAAACCACCCCAAACCCGGGGAGCAGTATCCTCCGCTGCTTTAATCTGCCACCTACAGAAGATTGGGTGATTCCTTCCATTGGCTGAGTTCTCTTACAACAACTCTCAGAGTGCCTCCACTAACAGTCTCCTTTTTACTCTAATCTAGTTATCATCCTAAAAATTCTACCACGATTTCCCATAGAGACGCCTTTGCCAGCAGGGGCTGAAATAGTCACGACTTTACAGAAGAATATGGATCTCTAAAGAAAATTTCTGGAATCGGCTCAGGAAAGGTACAAGAAGGCAGCAGATAAATTTTGTAAAACCAGCACCAGCTTTTTAAGGTAGGAGACCTGGTCTGGCTGTCACCAAAGAAATCTTAAGTTAAGGATTCCATCGTCTAAGTTGGGCCCATAAGTACTTTGGGACCCTATACAAATCAAAAAATTTATAAGTGCCGTTGCTTGTCGTCTTAAATTTGCCCAAACTATGAGAATCCACCCTGTCTTTCTTTGTATCCCAAATAAAGGCTGCGACACCCAATACTTTTCCCCCTGACGTTCTTCCTTCTCTTGCCCTACCCAGTGCTAGTCGTTTGGTCAGGAGGAATTTGTGGGTGGAAAGGATTTTAGATTCCAGGTTGTATAGAAATCAGTTACAATATCTGATTAAATGGCAGGGCTACCCATTGGAGGACAACTCATAGGAGCCAGTCAATAACGTTAATGCCCTCGCTTGCTCCGTCGTTTCATCAGAGGTACCCACACAAGCCTGGTCTGAGGTCATCTGGAGGTTGTCCCTAAGGGGGGAGTAATGTAAGGTTCTGTGTATCTGTTTCTGAAACTCAGTTTGTTTCGTCGGCCATTTTGCTTTCTGTTTGCTGCAGCTATCTTGCCCTCAGTCAAAATGGATTTTCCACTTGCATGTTCCCTTCCCGCCCTGATTCTCTCTGTTTGCTTCTTAAACAGCCACAGCTGGAGCAATCAGTGCTTCAGAATCTAGCCTGCAGTGAACCTGTGTTCGACTCCTGAAGCCTTGGACCTTGTACTCCAGCCATTCCTACTGAGGAACTCTGAAGCACTTGTGGACTCTGAACTCTGCTCTTGAGAGCCTCACGTTTGCATGGACTTGCGGTAACAGAGAAGAAGATCTGAATCTGTTGTGGAGAGTTATTGCTGAAGCTTAGATTACTCTGGCCTGCTGTGTCTCCTGCTTCTGTGTTTGCAACCTGTGTGTTTATTTTTGCCAATTTGTATGAAGCATACAAGACTTCTTTATCAACCTGTGTCTCAAGTATTTTTCATCGCACCCAAGCACAAGACGCTATATGAACTGTACCACATACATTACAACTGCACTGTTCGCTAGACTGAACTGTTCTTCCTGTCCTTCACCCTCCTTTATCTAACTATCGGAGCTCCTCTGGTGTCTTGGGATGGGTTAAGATGTGTGAATGTATATTGGGACCTCTAGTAGTGAATTCCTTCTGCGCACCCTTCTGGAGATAAATCCAGACGCAGCTGGGCTCCACAGAAGTACCCTTAGACTCCAACACCGCATTATGTGTCGACCCGCCACACAATTGTGGGTTACCAGGCAATGGGGTACTCAGAGCCGAGCCCGTAGAAGTCTATGGGGATTGTTGTCACAGGTAGCTGTGGCTCGGTCTGTGGCCCTGGCGGCCCTGGCGAAAGTTGTTGGGGGATATTTACAGGGATTGATTTATGTACAGTTTCGGGGACGCCACCTGTATGTTCGGTAATTAGTACCACGCTGCTGTAGATCTCTGAGGTGGGGGTAGGCAGCAGATGTCGGGTCCCCTACAGGGACTCTTCCCTCAGGTGGGAAAGTTTGGTAGGAATTGTGCAGGCATGCAGTAATAACCCCGCTCACCCAGTCAAAGCCCCTTTCCATCCCTTTTAAAACTTGAAAAGAATGGTAAAGCAGGTCCCGGGGGAGGCTGATGGGGTTGATGGAGGATGACTTGAGGCAAACGTTAAGCAAGTGGGCCCCTCTTTAACCCCAAGAAGCTGAGTACGACCACCTGAAGCGTAGCCTCTCTAAAAATTCCAGCTTATCTTTATATTTTTGGTTCTGCCCGAATCATGTTGTGGTTGGAGCCTTTTTGTGAAAAGATGTTTTCCTATATTTCGTGCACTGCCTCACTCAATTCCTAAAAAAAACTTCCTCTGACCCCAGTTACGTACTGACTGTATGGGCTTACCCCGCCGCGACCTAGGGTCCGGTAGATTTCTGCTATCTATACACCTTGCTTGAAACAAAGATATTCTTCGGTTCCCCATAACCGGAAAGATTCGTGCAGGTATTCTTCACCTATAGCACTTCCTTGTTTTCTTCCACTTTTGCCCTTCGATTTGGGTTTCAGTTCTCAGAGATATTTCCAGCCTGTCTCCAGTGGGGCAAGCTTTGACTAGCTCGGGTACGTAAAGTACCTATACTAGACTCCCCCCAATTTTTTAAGCTAAAGATAGAGCAAGTCCCAAACGTCTTGTCTCTCCTAAGTCTGGACACACTTTTCCAAATGACACTCCCTTCCACACCCCTACTTGGCGTGTTCGAAGTACATGATGACATGAAAGAACACTTAACCCTTTTACCTCTCCACTCACCCTCCTGGAAATGTGTACCAGGCTACACATTCCCCCATGTAAACACAGCACCCCCGGGCTGTGAAATACAAAAGCCAGAAAAATTTTTTTTATGCAATAACATTTAAAAACAATAACATCTTCCCATCCGGGGGGTAAGAACACCTTGAACTTTAAACGACACAAAAAAACATTTTACATATAGAAATACAAAAGTATCAAAGCATTAATAAATATATATACAAGATACTTTGTAAAGGGAACCCCCCCAAAACCCTTTCAACGTGTCCGGGTGGGCTGCAGGACATCCAAATGCAGACCTCACTCAGTTCCACACCAACGGTTTTTTTGTTTCAAGGTGAGTCAAGGTTTCATGTGAAACCTTAATAAAGGCACTTTAGTGCAACAATAAAAAGATACAGTTTTTGGGCTGCTCAGTCCTCAGCCTCTGAGTCAATTTTTAAACAAGACATAATAGGGAAAAACACATTTATATATATAGACTTTCAATGTTCACATAAAATCGTTATCACTACGGCTGAAATCAATGGGTTAATTTCCCTTTTGTGATCTCTCTGATCTAGGGTGTGTAGTTTCAGGTATAACAAGTGCGATCTGTCTGCCTGCGTAACGGAAACAATAGAACTGCCTTAACCTTTCTATGGATCTGGCAAGCGTACTGAGGCTGGGGGTGTGATCAGCTTCACCCAGGGATCCCATAGTATGGGCGCTGCTACAGATGATCCATCCCTTTAGGTTCTACAGGTTGAGGTGTTCTGAATGGGTAAAATCCTGGACGTGTTTTAACGGGCCACCCCCAGGGCACAACGGAGGTAGAACTTCCTCTTGTGCTGATAAAACTGCAACACTGAATTTCACGCCAAAAACTCCCTCGGCCAATCCGCAGGAAAATCTCCCAGATCGGTGTGTAGGACCTCTTCCTTTCTTTCCCCCTTTGATTGAAGACAGGGTTCTTTTCACAACTCTTTAAGTGTTCTGGACACAACTTCAAATATCTCTTGGACACCCCTGGTTTTTGTTCTTCCTCCGCCCTTTTCGACGACACAAACTTTTCTGTTGTCGTATTTAGAACTGATGCGTAGGTTCTTGCCCCCGATTATCCATTTGTGCATCTTCTTTTTTTTTTTAATACTACCTCTCCAGGCATCAGAGGCTTGGCAGGAGCATTTCGGTTGTAGACATTTTCCTTTTCTCCCGTGCCTTATTAACTTTCCTCCCACCAGATTTGTACTCTTCTGTATTGCTCTTCCCATTGACGTCCCATTTTCAACAGCGTCGTCGCCTCCGTTCACCACTCCAATTCTAAATCCATGGTATTTTCCGGGCCTTGCTCTCAAAGATAGGCTGGAGTGCAGTTAGTTACTTACAATAAAGATTATACAAACAACCAAATCAGTATAAATCCGCCATCGATCCTGTCCCAACGGTATGGATCCAACAAGTCAAAGGGCAATATGGTTCATCTTTTCACAAAGACCGTGGTTTTGAGGGGGAAGGGTCGTTCTTATTTTCTTCACCCCATACATAGACAGAATTCTTGAATAAATCGGCTTCAAAAGCATCCCTACGTTAAGACTTGCTTCCGGATACCCCATGCGGCTGCAGAAGCTTGCTTGAAGCTTCGCGGCCGTCACTGCGTCTGGTCTTTTACTGGAACGACTCCAAAATCTGGAGTAATGGTCCACCAGGTCAAGCTATGATACCAACTACCGGGGACAGTTTGACGTGGTCCAGGGCCACAATCTCCAGGGGGGCGATCGTCCGATAGGTTGCAGGGGGGCCTTTTGACTACCGTATCCTTTCTTCTGAACCACAGGGGCCACATTCCGACACCACCTCTCGATGGAGCTGCGCTCCCTACCCAGTAGAACCCATCCAACAGGGTCTCCAGCTCCTCCGCCAAAGTGTCCGCTTGTCGTGGTACCTTCCAACACCATTGGGACGTTGGCTTTGGCCACTAATTGCCAACCATTTTATGGTTTCTGGGGTTGCGTATCTTCCTGCACAACTTCTCACGACAGGAACAACCTGCTTCTCTCGTTCCACAGGAGCTTGGCGGCATAGGGCATCCTTTTCCAAAGAGGAGCCCCTTTTTGCTTTAACAACTCCTTGATGTGGCTGACCACTGGATCACTGTCCTGAGTCTCTCTCCACTGTGATGGGTAAAGGATTTAATGTTGCACCATTTTTGCTTTCTGTGACTGATGCCGTGGACTACCCCATTTCGATGGAACTCGGGTAGCTCAAATTTTCTCCAGGTCGTCCGATTCTTCTTCTTATCAGAGTCATGCGGCATTCGGACAACGCATCAGCATTAGCATCTTTCGACCTGCCCGGTACTTGATAGTAAACTGGTAATTGGACAACCGAGCCATCCATCCGCTGCTCCATGGCGCCCAGCTGGCGGTTTCCAGGTGCGTTAACGGTTTTGTCTGTGTACGCAGTGAACTTATTGGAGGCCAGATAGTGCTTAAATCTTTCAGTAATGGCCCCAGACCAGCGCCAGAAACTCTAGCTTGAAACTGCTATAATTTTCCGGATTTCTTTCAGTTGGCCTGAGTTTTTCTGCTAGCATATGCGATGACTTTTTCTTGTCCATTCTGCTTCTGACTGAAACGGCTCCCAACCCTTCATTACTGGCGTCGGTGTACAACAGGAACGGTTGGCTGTAATCAGGATAGGTTAAGATCTCATCACCTGTCAGGATCTCTTTCATCTTTGGAATGCTTCAGCCTGTTCTTTACCCCAATTAAAGGGAGGGTTTCTGCTCTTTAAGGATTGTCCTACCAGGAGGTCCTGTAAAGGAGCTGCCTTCTTCGTGTAATCTTTCACGAATCTCCTATAGTAACCCGTTAGTCCCGGAACTTCGCACTTCCTTAAGGTTCTTCGGCCCGGCCACTTCTGGATGGCAGTGACTTTCTCTGGGTCCGGCGCTACTCCTCCGAACTGACGATGTGCCCCAAGTATTGTACCTTCTGCTTGATAGATGGCATTTTGAGGTTTCAACTTCATCCCGTACCTGGACAGGGACTCAAACACTTCTGCCAGGTGCTTCAGATGGTCCTCATATGTCTTGGAATACACGATAACGTCGTCTAGGTATAGCAGCACGGTTTCAAAATTGAATGTCCCAGACAGTTTTCCATCACTCTCTGAAATGTTCCTGGGGCACTACTGAGTCCAAACGGCATTCTGTCGAACTCACAGAGCCCCATTGGGGTGGTGAAAGCCGTTTTCTCACGATCCTCCCTCAGCCACAGCCACTTGCCAGTAACCACTAGTCAGATCAAGGGTAGAAAATAGTTAGCCGTTTTCCAGAGCAGCTAATGATTCCTCTATGCGTGGTAGCGGGTATGCATCCTTGTGTGTTATTCGGTTCACCTGCCTGTAATCCACACACATTCTCATACTACCATCTTTCTTTTTAACCAAAACTAGAGGGCTGCCCAGGGACTAACAACTATCCCTTATCACCCCAGCTTTCTTCATATCATTCAACATTTCTTTAGCCTTCTGATAATGAGCTGGAGGTATGGGCCTATACCGCTCTTTGATGGGAGGATGATTGCCTGTAGGGATATGATGTTGTACTCCCTTAATGATCCCAAAATCAAGTGGATTTTTGCTAAACACTTGGGCGTACTCTTGCACCACCCGTAATACCCCTTGCTTCTGGTGAGCGGGAGTGGTGTCCGTCCCAACATGGAGCTGCTGACACCATTCCGCCACCTGAGTTGCTGGGTCATTGTCCTCCTCTATTTGACAGGAGTCTAAGGACTCAGCCGGGAGAATGGAATTATTATCGACAGCATGAAGTTTAGCAATGGTTGCATAACGGGTAAATTTACCTCATCATCTCCCCAATTGAGAAGCCGTACCGGTACTCTTCCATTCACCACTTCTACTACTCCTCTAGCAGTCATAAGTGTAGGTCTATGTTCTGAATGGTGGGGTTTCTACTACAGCTTGGTAATTCTGTCCTCTCAGACCTATGGCTGCCCTGCACCAAAGATCATTTCACTCATTTGGGGTATCACAATAGGAACTGAGTCAGTGACCCGTACATTACCAATTTCGCCGTCGGTAAGCTTCGCTTGCTGCTGACACACCAGGGCCCGGATCTCTCTTTGGATGACTCCTCTCTGCCTTGGTCGGGCAATCTCAGCGAGCTGTTGGAGCAAGAACACTACTTCTTCCAAACAATTACAATAACATTAGTACCCAATATTATATTTAGACCATTCTCCCTCATTTACAGTCTTCACTACCAGAAGTCCCTGGTCTTTCAACTCCTCTCTTCCCACCTTTACATCTACACATTTTGTTCCAAGTACTTCTACAGGAAGACCATTAGAAGCATACACGGTAAAGTCAAGGCTCGGGGGTTTAAGATCGTCCATTGACCAGTACTTGGTATATAGGGCATCAGGTATAAGAGTGACTTGAGACCCAGTGTCTAGCAATGCTGGAACAGCAATCCCATCTAAAATAATGGACAGGTAGGGTCGCCCGCCCACATACCTGCGGTTCCAGTCTAGGGGGCCTGCGGGTATTCTCCTGGGTGTTGGCCCTTGGACCCAGGTTCTGCCCGTTTAAAGGACACTGTGGAGACAAATGACCTTTTCGGTTGCAGCGAAAACAGACGATCTCTCGACGAAAGGGTGTTGATCAGAGGTTGCTCCTGGGGGTGGCGTTGTCCTCCTCCGGGGGGGCGACGTCTTCTTTCTTCTCCGGTGCATCCACGGGACGTCTTCTGGGCAGTCCGCTAGCAAGATTTTTCCTTCCTCTTCTTTCCGCAGTTGCAGGGCACTCATAACAGCAGCCAGATTTTTAGTCAGCTGGCGCACCTCTGAGCGCAGACAGTCCAATTCACTAGAGATGTCACCTGCGCTTTGGCTTCAGCCACTAGCGGGGAACAGGGGGTTACTGCCGGTTCCAGAGTGACTTCACCCTGATGATGTTGGGTGGCCACCTCAGGTTTGCCCAGGGGCCGCAGCCCTTTTATTGCCATGTCTTTTAGGGCATCAAAGGTAGCATCCGGATGATCTAAGGACCACCAATTTACAGTTCTGCGTTCCTCTGGGATCTCAATCCCTGTATAAATTGTTCTTTCAACATTTTATTCTCATGGAGAGCATTTAAATTGTTAACTTGCTTGAGTGCTTTCAGGGCTCCTTGCAATCGGCAAGCATAGTCCCGGATGCTGTCACCTGGCTTGTTGTGAACAGTGATAGAAGGCCATCCGGAGATCCGTTTCTGTGCGGTCTTCAAATATGGCATTTAGTTTAAGGAAAATCGCAGGTACCGACTCCAGATCAACGGTATCCCAAGTCTCCACTTCCCTCTCAGCAGCGCCAGTTAACTGCCCTATTAACACAGCAGCTTTTGTTTCTCAGGCATGGAGTACATTTCCAATAGGCTGCTTAACTTCTGCTTGAAGCCTGATAATGTGCCTGGCTCACCGCTGTACTGGGGAAGCCATTTCGCCCCAGGCATATGGGAGCGTTAGTGGCATGATCGGGACTACCGGACTGGGTGCAGGGCCTGCGCCCCCATCTGGCGCTACAATACCAAGCGGTGCGGGATTGGGCCTCCGGCCGGGGCCGCACTGTCAGCCGGTTGTTGTGACATCTTAGCGCCCCCTTGGTTAAACGGAGCCTACCGGTTTCAGACGCTGCTACTTCACAGCACCGCAGTGGGAACAGGACCTTCGTCGCAGGCGCTCTGATGTCAGAGCGTTCACTTCCTGTCGCAGGACCTGCCGATGAGTCAGAGCCGGGGGCGGAGCCAGGCAACAGCGCGCTTTTACAGGTACGCCCCACCTTCTTCTCCAGCGCCTGAGGGCGCGAATATGGCGGCAAAATGGCGGATTTTAGCGCCAAACAACAGCAACAGTCTTTTTCACTCAAACAGTTACATAGGCACGCAGGGCTCGCAATACTGCAAGTTTCGGATCCTGTTCGTGACGCCAAGTTTAGTTGTGTCGACCCGCCACCACAATTGTGGGTTACCAGGGCAATGGGGTACTCAGAGCCGAGCCCGTAGAAGTCTAATGGGGATTGTTGTCACAGGTAGCTGTGGCTCGGTCTGTGGCCCTGGCGGTCTGGCGTATGTTGTTGGGGGATATTTACAGGGGATTGATTTATGTACAGTTCGTGACGCCACCTGTAGTGTTCTGGTAATTAGTACCAGCGCTGCTGTAGATCTCTGAGGGGATGGTGAGGCAGCTAGATGTCGGGTCCCTACAGGTGGGACTCTTCCCTCAGTCGGTAGTTTGGTAGGAATTGTGCAGGCATGCAGTAATAACTCAGTCTCACACAGTCAAAGTCTTTCCATACCTTTACTTGCAGAATGGTAAAGCAGGTCCCAGGGAGGCTGATGGGTTGATGGAGGATGAGCTTTGAGGCAAACGGTTAAGCAAGTTAGGGGCCTCCTTTAACTCCAATGAAGCTGAGTACGACCAGCCTGAAGCGTAGTCCTCTCTATAATTTCCAGCTTATCTTTAGCTGTTCTGCCCGATCAGTGTTGTGGTTGGAGCCTTTTTGTGAGAAAGATGATTTCCTATATTGTCGTGCACTGACTCACGGTCCTCACTTCCTCTGACCCCAGTTACGTACTGACTGTATGGGCTTATCCGCCGCGACCTAGGGTCCGGTAGATTTCTGGCTATCTTATCACCTTGCTTGAAACAAAGATGATTCTTCGGTCCCCAGTAACCGGTAGATTCGTGCAGGTATTCTTCACCTATAGCACTTCCTTGCTTTCTTCCACTTTTGCCCTTCGACTTGCTCAGTTCTCAGGAGATATTTCAGCCTGTCTCCAGTGGGGCACAGCTTTGACTAGGCTCGGGTACGTTAAAGTACCTATACTAGACTCCACAATTTTAAGCTGAAGATAGAGCAGAGTCCCTAAGACGTCTTGTCTCTCCTAAGTCTGGACACACTCTCCTACTGACACTCCCTTCCACACCCCTACTGGGCGTGTTCGAAGGTACATGATGACATGAAGAACACTTAACCTTTACCTCTCCACTCATCCTCCTGGTATTGTGTACCAGGGCTACACACATTCAACATATACTATGCCAGGTGAGCATTCAGACGGACCTTTGGCGAGGATGGTCTGACTCAGGCTGGTTAGAACAGGTTGTATCTAGTTGGTGGGTGGAGTTAGCTGCAACACTTAGGCTGCATGTGAAGAAAGAGGTCAGTCTTCCTCAGGAAGGAGCTGCTGCAGCAGCGTGTTAAGCCCGGGGCTCACATAGCGATACACCAGCGATCCCGACAACGATCAGGATCGCTGGTGTGTCGCTACATGATCGCTGCTGAGCTGCCAAACAGGCAGCTCAGGCAGCGATCAGCACAGCGACACTGCGAATAACATCGCTTAGTTACCCGCAGTGTACGTTGGATACCAGGGCGCTGGTATCCAAGTACACAGCGGGTTTCCAGGCACAGCCCCGCGCCTGGAAACCCGCTGTGTACCTTGGTTACCAGCGGATCGCTGGTCTCCCGCCTGTCACATGCAGCGATGCATGCTGGCCAGCAGGAGACTAGCGATCAAAAAAATGTCCAGGACATTCAGCGACGATCAGCGATACCCAGCAGGGGGGCTAATCGTCGCTGAATGTCACACACAGCGTTATCGCTGGGGAGATCGCTGTTGCGTCACAAAACTAGTGACTCAGCAGCGATCTCGCTAGCGAGATCGCTGTGTGAGACGGGAGCTTTAGATTAGAGAGCAGTCAGTCAGTCAGTCAGTGAGTGGGTACTGGACTGGACTGGAGCTTCCTCTGAGTTCACCTCGGGAGGCAACTGCAGTATTGAGCGAAAGGGTCCTGGGCAGAGACGGCCTTACCAACCGTAGCCCATCTCAAATTAGGACCAGGCCAACACGGGGAACGGTCCCTAGACTAGCGGGAAAGCTTCAGGCTCTGCTAGTAAAGCCGATGGCGGTGGTCACTTCATGGGCCATTGCCACTACCCACCAGCATCTCACCGGAAGCCAGCAGTAGGGTCAAGTACATGCAGACACAGGATTGATCTGTTAACTGAAAGGACTCACAGCTCCCTTGTCTGAGGGCTCTATGGTGACGTGGTGCGTGGAAGTAAGGAGTATTAGCACTGAGAGAGAAAAGGCTGGAAAGGAACACACTGAAAGGGAGTCTTTGGAAGTGCGACCAACTTACCTGAGGGTTGCTGGACCACTCACTTGGAGAACACAGTGCCAGGCGGGCATCTGTTTACCGGTGACAGAACTGTGAGTAAAACCCTGAAACTGCACTTGAACTGTTTCCCTGAATTATTCCAGCGACGCACACTCCCCTCTGCTACATCCTCAAGCACCATCTCTGCACTACAACATCTCCCTGCCCTGGAAGGACACAGCCTCACCTTAGCAGGTTTACCATCTAAGCTGCACAACATCATCCCTTCCTGAGGTCCTGCACAGCAGCGCTGGTCACCCTGACCAATACTACAGGTGGCGTCACAAATCACTATACGATCATTATCCCTGTAAATATATCCCCTTTTTGGTGAGCGCCCAGGGCCACGGACTGAGTCGTGGCTGCCGTGACATCCCCCATAGAAGTCGACGGGCTCGGTGCCGAGTACCCCACGGCCCTGGCGGGCGGCTCACGGAACCTGGATAGAAGCAGCAGCCTCCTCATAACCTGGGTGGATTTCACATCCCAGGCTAAGGAGAGACGTTAATCATAGTCTGGGTCACTGCAGATGGTCTTTGCGAGTGAGGAGGAGGCACAACAAGAGACTGTGATCATATTTGGTGGTGGAGGATCAGCTAACCTCCTGGAAGTCCCTGCCCCTCTCCCCCCAGGCAAAATATAAAATCCAAAATAGACTGTACTAGTGTAAGGAGGAGGCAGGTCCCCTCAGTTGCACCCTCTCCTCCTTCCATATGACCCCCTGTGCACAATATGTAGATATGTTCTGCACCTGTATTCTCTCTGTGTTTATCTCACCACATTGTAATGTAATCTGATGAATATGCTGTATGTATATTGTGGATGTTTCCATTTAATTGACTGTGTGTTAGAGTTAGGGAAAGAAACGGTTAATTGAGGGGCTGGGCCAGCAGCAGCTACGAGATGAATGGAAGCTGCTGCTTCCCGATTTCTGCCGGTGACTCTGACCAGAGCAGGCGTACTGCACAGACGGGGCACTGCCAGACCCCCCAGACGGGAGAGGTCTGTTGCCCCTGGCTAAGAACTAAGGACTAAGGAATAAGGACTAAGAACTGCAACACAGGCCCCAGGACTCTGGAAGGGCCCCCGCTTCTGAAGGGATTATCTCGGCGCGTGCACTACTGCAGATCTTCGGCTGATGCAGCTGCTGTGGTGCAGCTGTGGAGAGTGTTAGGAAGAAATCAGGAATCCAGTGTTATACTCTTTTACTTCCATTCCACCCCTGTTCATTCCTTCTATTCCATCCCTGTTTAATAAAATTATCCTCCCTGTTGGAGAAAAACTGCCTTTCTGGAGTCTTAATTGCCTGGACTGCTGTGACTGGAACAGAGAAGGTAATCTATGGGGAGGCTGGGTTTGTTGTGTCTATTTCTGTACAAGGGGCCGGGGAAGCTCGCTGACTGTCTGCTCAGGGGACTCTATTTATGTACTGTGCCTTTAAATATCTCGGCCACAACTACCCCCACACCCTGTGCCCCCTTGTTACACTAACAGGGCCTGCACTTTATTGCTGCTTCCAGTTTATATTATACTACAACACTCTTGTGCAGAGTCCACGCCCCTCAAGTGGTTGTTAATAGTTACTACAGATTGGCACGTGTGACCTTTCCAGCAGTTCACCACTATCTAGCAAGAAGAGATGTTTACCTTCACTAAAATTATGTGGCTTCCGGGTGTATGTGATCTATGTCCCCTACCCTCTACGTCGAACCCGTAAAACCGCCTATATCTTAATACGGTTGAACTACAACGTGGTGAAATACATCAAAGGTGCATAATACCCTGCCTTCATAATATATCTATATGGACCGATACCTTTTGCGCAATGGCCAAAGGCAACACCAACCCTCTGGAGAGCCCGCCATTATGACATCTACCGAGACGACTTCCGACAGCACTCCCGCGATGTCTATTCCTACCACTCAAACCATCCTTTAGTAACCTAGATCTGAAAATAAACATCCCCTCTATGGTTGCTAACATTATGGCTAAAATTATGCCAGAAATTAAGTCTATTATTGAAGGCTCTTTAAACACAGCCTTAAAGAGGTTGCAGGACACACAGGACCAACAGGCCGAAAGTATCTCTGAATTGGAAAGGAGAATGTCAAATATTGAGGATGATACCTATAGCAACCACAATAAGATCTTGGCACTAACAAAAGAGAAAGCCTTACTGTGGGAAAGAATTGATGATTTGGAGAATCATTCTTGGCGCAATAATTTACATTTAGTGGGTCTGCCTGAATCTTTTTTACATAAAGGTTTGAAGTCAATCTGTGAAATTGATCTCCCCAAAGCCCTACATCTTTCTACTGGATGAAAAGTGAAGAGGGCCCACAGAGTAGGGCTGATGACATCCTGAATTACAGCTGAAAGGCGGAGTCTGAAATGCCTGCTCCAGACCATCATGCGCTTTTGGATTACAATGATAAAGTTGATATTTTGCAAGCCTATCGGAGGTGCAACCTACCATTAATGATTTGTGGCCACAAAATTCTTATCTTTGATGACTTCTCAGCGGAAGTTACAAGGTTGCGTAAGGCCTTTACCCCTATTTGCACGAGATTGTTTCAAGAGGGTATCTGTTTTCAACTCAAATACCCCGCTGTCCTGGTGATCAGAGAGAGCTCGGGCATGTCTCGCACTTTTGTTTTTCCGGCCAAGGCAGATGTGTTTGCCAAAGAGCTACTCAAATCATAGAACCAATCTGAAAACACCCGCTCTCCGAGGAGATCGGAGGTTCAACAATCACCGCAGAGTTCAGTAGATAATGTAGCCAGTGGATCCCCGTGAAGACGTGATGCTCGTACTGATGAAGGCCTTATCGTTTTAGGTTATTCTTTCTAGACACAGCGGAGGGTTGGAAGGACCCTTGCCTCACAGGGTCGGGTAGAAGAGAAGCCCATTTATTGTATGTTTTTCATTTCTCCAGGGGGTTTTTGTTTTGCTCGACACCCTTTGGCCGAAATGTTCTTGGCAAGACTACAGTTTAGTCTCCCAAGGCTGTTTACCATGTTAATGTTGTTATCACCAAAGTTAATGTTGATTGAATTTTTGCCAGACGAACATTTTTTCCCCACTGTCCTCCGCCTTCCCCTCCTCTACCCCCACCTACCTCAAATTATATAAGTTATAGAGAGTTGACTGGAACTCACTATATGCGACAATTGTTGGTTGTCTTCGGCTTAACATACAGACCTACACAACACACATTTGCGTATGAGAATAATATGTTGTAATGTTAATGGTCTGCGCTCCCTCAAAAATGAATGATGGTCCTCAGACATCTGAAACGACTTAAGCCAGATATAGCTCTCCTTCAGGAGACTCATTTGCCTGAGGCCGACTTTGTCTGAATGCGTAGGCTATAGGTGGTGAGTGTATATGGGTCTCCATCTGTACATAAAATGGCCGGGGTGGTAACTCTAATTAGCAAACATTTCATACACCACTTGGTCAATCACCAGACTGATGGAGAAAGGAGATGTTCACATTTGGTGTTATCTACACAATTGGGAGACGTTTCGATTTTTAATGTTTATGGCCCAAATGACAGCAACAAATCTTTCTTTAAATACTTGGAGGACAAAATTAACGCAGATCATAATCTAAACAAAATAGTGGGGGGGGGGGACTTCAACTCAGTGGTATCGGCTTTGGAAGTCAGAAAGCACAAGCTTTTGACCAGTCACATGAGTCATCAAGGGATAGGGTTCTGGCCCCCTTACTAACAAAACTGTTCTCTAAAAGATGCTTGGAGGTTCCTGCATCCTGATGGTAGGGAGTACACATTTTTTTCCCACGCAAAGAATGAATGGTCCCTAATCGACTATTTTCTAATATCTCTCCCCTGGTTCCCAAATTGATAACTGCCAACATTGGAGATTTGGTCATCTCAGACCATTCCCCGATGTTGTTAGACCTAAGGGAGACCTACCCGAAGGGCGCTGATTTCCTCTTGAGATTCCCCAACTTTTTATGCGGAGACGACTACTTTGCCTTTTCCCTCAGGTTGTAGTGGCAAGAGTTTTAACTGATAATGGGGTGCATCAGAATGACCCTTCACTCCTGTGGGAATCGGCGAAGGCTGTGCTCAGATGGAGAATTATGGCATATGTATTCTCCTTACGAAAAAGTGCTATGGGAGCTGACGGAGGAGCTCAGAATGGCATACACAAATTTCCTCAGATCTGTTACTAGCAAACAAAGAACATTGGCTCAAAAAACAGACAGAATTCAATATCCAATCAGATAAGAGGGAGAAGCTGTTTTTGTCTCAAAGAGAGATCTGTTTTTTATTAGAGATGAGCGACTTTGCCTCCAGGAGGGTCGAGTCGGGCTTCGGACCACCCCACTTTCGCAACAGTCGAGTCGAACGAAATCGGCCGACTATGGGAGAAAAGTCGAAGATCCGACTGAAACATGAAACCCAATGCAAGTCAATGGGGAAGCAAAATCGGCAGGGAGTGGAGGACAGTAAACACACCTACAGTTGCCCATTTCAATGCCAACGACATCAATTCTTATTACTTAAGCTTGTCAACCTTAATTTACTTTATAATAATAGTTACGCATTGAAAACTGGGGGTTATTTGGCTAAAGTTGTGGGGGGCAGGACTGGCTCCAGGTTTTCGTGGGCCCCGGGCCAAAGAGTCTCAGTGGGCCCCTTTAACACATAGCACAATTCATGATGCTCCGATACGGCAGAGAAATATAGGTATAGTACAATGCCAAATACTTCACTTTTAACATTACATGACTGATATTATTTTTAAATTGTACAATAGCTCAAAAAAACCGGACAGTATAGTCCTCCATACAGTATTATGGGCACCACATAGTGCGCCATACAGAATAATGAGCCCCTTATATTGCTCCATACAGAATAATTGGTCCCATATAATGTTCCATACAGTATATGATGAGCTCCACATAATGCTACAGTATATGATGGTCCCCATATAATGTGCCATACAGTATAGGACGGTCTCCATAGAGTATAATGAGCCCCACATATTGCTCCATACAGTATAATGAGTCGCATATAAAGCTCCATACAGTATATGATGGGCCCCATATATTGCTCCATACAGAATGGCTCCATATAATGTTCCATACAGAATAGGCCCCATATGTGCTCCATATGATGCTCCATACCCTATATGATGCCCCATAAATAATGAACCCCATATGATGCTCCAGTATATGATGGGCCCCATGGGTGATGCTCCAGTGTATGATGGGCCTATATAATGCTCCATATATAATGGGCCCAATATGATGCTCCAGTGTATAATGGGCCCCATATATGATGCTCCAGTGTATGATGGGCCCCATTTATAATGTTCTAGTGTATGATGGGCTCCATGGATGATGCTCCAGTGTATGATGGGCCTATATAAGGCTCCATATATAATGGGCCCCATTTATAATGCTCCAGTGTATAATGGGCACGTATATGATGCTCCAGTGTATGAATGGGCCCCATTTATAATTCTACAGTGTATGATGGGCCCCATGGATGATGCTCCAGTTATGAGGGCCTATATAATGCCCATATATAATGGGCCCCATATGATGCTCCAGTATATGATGGGCCCCATGGATGATGCTCCAGTGTAAGATGGGCCTATATAATGCTCCATATATAATGGGCCCCATATGATGCTCCAGTAGATATGGGCCCCATGGATGATGCTCCAGTATATGATGGTCCTATAAAATGCTCCATATATAATGGGCCCATTTTTAATGCCCAGTGTATTATGGGCCATTTCTATGATGCTCAAGTGTATGATGGGCCCACATATATACAGTAATTCTCCAGTGTATAATGCTCCACATATATTGCTTCAAACATTAAAAAAATGAAATACCTCTCCTCGCTGGGCACTGCTCTACTCTGGACTCCTCAGCATTGCCATCTTCCAGCTCTCTGCACTTAGACTGTTCAAGCAGAGGGCGTACAGACGTGACGTCATCGCGCTCTCTGACCTGAATGTCACTGTCAGGAAACGCGGAAGACGTCACAGCGGTGGAGCAGGGAGAGGTAAGTATTGCAAGTGTTGGGGCCCTGAGCAAGCAGGGGAGCCCACTCGTGGGTGACGGCACTGGCACAGGGCCCCTCATAGTACTGAGAGGTCTCTGACGGCGAGTGGGCCCCCCCCCCACCGTCAGACACACCGTTAGGGAGGTGGAAAAAACTGGCATATGTTGAGGTGTAGGCTGAACGTTCAGCAGCTGCAAATGGAGGAATTGGAGAAGTCGGAGGAAGAGTAGGACAAAGCGAGCCATTTTGCTGGCAACCTATGTGTCATCAGGGGAAGGTGGTACAAAATCCTTTGAAACCCAGGCATGGTTCATTTTAATGAAGGTGAGATCACCTAACATTTTGGGTCGACAGCCGGGTCCTTCTTTCTGTCAGGATTGATCCAGCAGCACTGAAGCCTCTTTCTGATAGCACACTACCAGCAGGGCAAGTGAGCTCCTGTAAGGCATATTTTGCCAATTCAGGCGAGGGGTCCAGTTTACAGGCCCAGTAGTCAAAGGGGAATGAACTGTGAGGAGAACATCGATAGGGGAGGAGAGGTAATTTGAACCATAGTTGACAACTGCTCTCTCCTGTCTGTTGCAATCAATTCAGTATTAACAGTCGTGTGAGCGTTACTCGAGAAATCAGTCCACAACATATGGTCATGAAACCCCTGTCTCCAACGCCTCTTCGGCTGTGTGCACACGAACACCTCTTCCATTTTGCCCAGTACAGCTTGTGGTAGAATCTGCACCACTGCTGTGTGCTGGGAATGCCTCTAACAAACGGTTTACCAGAGTTGCTTGTTTGTGTCAAGCAGCTGTAATGCAGGCTAACCACCACCAGGTGGCAGCAAAAACGTCCAAGACTGAGTCAGGAATAATCAGTCACCTGAAGTATCAGCAAGTCCTCTACAGAGCAGAAACACAGGCGCCACCAAGTGGCGGGAGCGTGTGGTCAGGCAAGCCAAGTCAAAACCGTACGGAGGCAGCAGGACAAAAGGAATAAGCAATACACGTGGTCAGGAGAAAGCCAGGAGGTCATCAACGGTCAGAAGCAGATAAGACAAAGACAGAAAGCAGAAGCGAGTCCGAATACAAGCCGAGTCAAAAACCAGACAATCAAACAGACAAACAGGGAAATGCAGGGAACAGGGCAGACAGAGGGGAACAACAGACACGGGAAAAGTCAGGGATAACAGCAGGACAAATCAAGGGTTACCAGTCAGGTTCACAAGCCGAAGGTAGCAGTATAGCTCACACTGCTAGCAGGATGTGTGAGAGCTAAATAGCCAACCTGAACCAGAATGAGGCAGAGCAAAGTAAACCCTTGACATGATCCGTCCGGACCAAGGGCAGACAGGACTAAACCCTGGAACGGATCATGACAGTACCCTCTTCTCAAGGGGGGGTCACCAGACCCCAGACTTCCCAGGATAACGTGCGTGAAATGTCCGAACCAATCGATCAGCATGTACCGATCGCGCCGGGACCCAAGATCGATCCTCAGTACCATAACCCTTCCAATGGACCAAATACTGAAGTGAAACTACGGACCCTACGCGAATCCACAATCCGTTCCACTTCAAACTCGGTCTGACCATCCACAGAGACAGGAGGCGGAGGGGATGGAGGCCCTGTGGAAGATGGTACAAATGACTTAAGAAGGGATTTATGAAAACACATTGGGGATCCGGAGTGACGGAGGAAGGCGTAACCGAAAGGCAACAGGATTGACCACCTCAATGATCTCGTAAGGACCAATAAATCTGGGACCTAACTTAGCAGAGGGAACCTTTAGACGAATGTTCTTGGTGGACAACCATACTTTATCTCCACCAGGAACATAGGTCCTACAGACCGTCGCTTATCTGCAAAAGTTTATGTTTGCCCTGAGCCTCTCCAATTTCTTTTGGGCCTCCCTCCAAACATCCCCCAATCTTTGTACTGCCGTATCAGCCCCTGGACATCCTGAATCCAGCCTAGAAAATTCACCAAAATGGGGGTGAAAAACCATAGTTACAGAAGAAAGGAGAGGTGCCAGTGGACTGGGTTAATCCGATTATTGAATGCAAATTCAGCCACGGGCAAAGAAGAACACCAATCATCCTCGAGACGTAGCAAGACACCTCAAAATCTGTTCAAGTGACTGATTGGTCCTCTCCGTCTGCCCATTGGTCTCAGGATGGTAAGCAGAGGAGAAGGTTAAGCAAAAAACCCAGTCTTTTACAAAATGCCCTCCATAATCTGGACACAAACTGCACCCCCCTATCAGAAACCACACTCAAAGGCACGCCATGCAGCCGTACAACGTGCTCAACAAACAACCTAGATAGTGTCTCAGCATTAGGCAATCCTGCCAGAGGTACAAAATGTGCCTGTTTACTGAATCTGTCAACCACTACCCAGATAACAGTTTTGCCATTAGAAGGAGGGAGATCAGTGATGAAGTCCATGGACAATGAGTCCAAGGTCTATCTGGAATTGGCAAGGCACCAATTCCCCGGCCGGCCGGTTAGTGAGCTCTTAGCACGGCACAGGTATCACAAGCAGACACAAACATAGTGATATCAGAGTTATGGAGGACCACCAAATAGCCTAGCAATGGCTTTCCGAGTGGCTGAGATCCCCGGGTGTCCATCGGAGAGCAGAATCGTGAATTCCCGGAGAACCCTCAACCTGTATTGAACGGGAACAAAGAGTTTATTATCAGGCAAAGAGTAAGGAGCAAGGGACTGAGCCTTCTGAATTTCCCTGTTCCAATTCAGGAGGATACCCCCGCAATCAACCACCCCATGCTGAAGAACGGAGGAAGGGAGGAGGAGGTTCTGGGGTGATATCAAATCAAAACTGCGATAAGGCATCAGCCTTGACATTCTTGGAACCAGGCCGAAAAGTGATTGAAAAATGAAAACGAGAAAAAAAAAAGCGACCACCTAGCCTGTCTAGGAGTCAACATTTAGCAGATTCAAGAATAAGACAAGTTTTTTGCGATCCGTGATTTAAACCCTGATCCGATGAACCGCCCCCTCCAAAAAATGCCTCCGCTTCAAAAAAACCAATTTTATGGCCAATAACCCCGGTTTTACCCAACATATTCCCCCCGCAGAAGAAATTTTCCGGGGAAAAAGGCCTGTTTTTAAATTAGTCAAGGGGAAGGGGGCCCCCTTGACAACACACCCCACTCCCCCCAGATGCGCCCACCCTACAATGAGGGTTCAGAGGAGGGTTAACCAAACAGGAGCAACAAAAACATTTCTTTAGGAAAACAAATCTTCAACGAAAGGTTGACCAAACTTGAGATACCCCCCCTTGCGAGGAGATCGGTAGGGTTTTTTACCACCTGAAAAACCCCCTTGATGAATTTTCGATAATAATTGGCGAAACCCAAAAAAAAGCGAAACCCCTTAGGTCTCAAAAAGGCCCTTTACCTTTTCCCGGGGGTCCCCCAAAACCCCCAAATCGCCAAAAGGGGAAACCCCCAAAAAGGGGAAACCCGGGAAACCCAAAACAAACTTTCCCGGGGTTTAGCAAAAGAGAATTCCCCCCCAACCCTGTGAAAAACGCAGAGATACCAATGGGGTTTCCCCGTCAGGGGAAAAAAAGGTATAAACCAAAGTATACAACCAAAAGCCCTGAAAAATCGAAAAACTCATTATGAAGTTCTGAAATACGCGGCCTTTTCGTGAGCCCAAAAGGGGGCATGCCCCAAATTTTCAAACAGACCCAAGGGAAAATCCTTTTTCCACTCCCCCTTCCGAAAGGAAAGGTATATCCCCCCGGGATCAATTTGGGAAAACCACTTACCCCCAACCCTTTGGGTTTTAAAAGATCAGAAAGGGGGGGGGGGTTTTTCCCCGTAATTTTATTTTTTTTGGAAAAATCGAGACGGGGTAAACCACCTTTTTTTTCTTAACAAAAAAGAATCCCGGGGCCACAGTGGACAGAGGGACGATGTGCCCTTTGCGTAGGTATCAGAGAATAATTTTTTATAGCTTTGTTCCGGGCCCAAAAGATTTTAAAAAGGCTTTTGGGAATTTTGAACCAAAAAAAAAGATTAATGGCACAATTAAGGAGGGTGGGGGAACCCCTTTCCCAAACAGACGCCTTAAGGGAAGTCATTCCAGGACACCTCAACAGACCCCCCCCTGAACCAAAAAAACCTGTTCACAATGAGTTCATTTTGAAGAGACCCATAACAGTCCTTTTGCTCCCTGCCCCCGGGCGGTTCATAAAAATCACCCCAAAAAAGCCTAAAAAAATCGTCCACAACACACTTTTGGGGGGAAAAGGCAGGAAAGAAACCCCCCACGCTGAGGCCCCCCCCCCCGCAAAAAGGAAATATTACCCCGGGGGGCTGCCCTATTTTTTTGGGGGGGCCCCCCAACGGGAAAAATTTTAAGGGGCCCCCTTGAGACTCCCCCCCAGGCTACCCCCCATTTTCCCCCCCCCACCCACTCCCCCCCCCACGCGAACCATAAAAAAAACCCTCCCCCCTTTTTTTGGGGAAAAATTTTCCCCTTCGGGCCCCCCGCCCTCACCAAAAACACTTTAAAACTTTAAAAAACACAAAGCTTTAGACATCATTTGTTTTGCCCAAAAAAATTTTTTTAAAACCTGCCCCCCACACAAAAAATAGGGGGGAAAAGGGGGTGCACTCAACCCTTTTTTCAGGGGTGTTTGTGAAGGTCCAAAACAAAAACCAAAAAATTTATAAAAGGGAAAATTTTACCGCACACTAAAACGATTACTAGCAGAAAAATATTTTTTTTTTAAAAATTACCAATCCAAAAAAAAAGGCCAGTGCCGAAAAAAAAATAAACAATATAAAAAAAACCCAACTTTTCGACCCTCCCGGTCTTTTCAGGGGGGACTAAGAAAAATAAAAAACATGGGGGTGGGCCCAAAAAAAAACAGTAATTTTTATACAATAAACATAATACAGATATGGGCGGGGAAAAAATTTTAAATTTTTTGGAAAAAATGTAAAGTAATAATAACCAGAAATAAATATATCTTAAAGAATATGGAGCCTCTATACAATCTCAACATAGATAATAGAGAAAACATTTATAAAAACCAAAATAAACAAAAGCACAATATATAAGAAACAAAGAAGTACCATTTCTCCCTTTTTGTAAAATTATACAACAAGATAGGGGCCCCACATGGGTAAGGCAAAAAAATTTCCTTGTAAATTCCCTTATACAGAGCCAGATGCGCAGATATCAAAAAAATAATTAAATAAATATAGGAAATGGGGGGTCACCATCATTTAAAATTTCGAATTACCTCCTGTACAAAGAGCGGTTTTTAAAAGTTCCAAATAAAGGGGTTTAAAAATTCCTGAGGGGGCCCCGATACCCCTTTCGGGGAAAAGGAAAAACCCAAAAATAGCCCTTAAAGGGCCCAAAAGGAGTGGAAATAAATTTTACATGAAAAAAACCCCTTTTGGGGAAGGGGTGAAATGGGGAATAAGGGGGCGCACCGCGCCCCGCCGGACAGAAAGTGGGGGGTTTAAATTTTCCCCGGACGGGGTTAAAACATGTCCGGGGGGGGGCCCCCAGAGCCTACATGGGGTAAAGTGGCCCTAAGTTGCAGCCCAGGTGAGGGAATTTGGGGAAAAACCCCTTTTAATCAAAGACATACCTTAAAAACAATGTACAAGGGGTTTTCAGGCGGCGCTCCTCGCCCTGCCCTTTTTTGCTGGTTTACCAGGTGTAGGGGAAAGGGGCAAATGGGGGGTTTTTAAAGCGGGCGCCGTGAAAAGCCCACGGAAGGCGTCCCGGGCCAAGGAACAGCGCAACATCAGGCCCTAGTCTCCCCCCCCAGATTTTTTTTCCTAAAACAGATTATGTCTTTTCATATCCTGCTTTTATTTTTTTTTTCCCCCCCAAAACATGGGGCCGCTACTGCATCCGCATGCGCAATTACATCAAACATGTTCGCTTTCCCCTTTTCCGGGGCCCCCCCGAAAAAAATTTTCCCGGGGGGGCGGTAAAAACCCGGCCCCCGCATTTAAAAAACCCCCTTTGCTCCCTCCCCTAAAACCTGGTCACCCACAGACAGGCAGGACGCAGGACGCCGCCTGTAAACCCCTTTCATTCGCTTCTTAAGGAAAGTCCTTTTTTTTAAACGGTTCACCCCATCGCCCCCCTCGGGCTGCCCAAATTTGCCACTTTTTTCCCCATTTTGGCTCGTGGGACCCATCCAGGACATGGGGTTTTAAAAAACCCCCCCCCCGGGGACATTTAAAAAACCCCTTCTTTTTTGTACCCAGCGGGGGGAGGTGCGCCCCCCCCCATATTTTTCCTTTATCCACCTCCAAAGGGATTTTTTTATGTAAATAGTCCATCCACTGCCACTATAATGGGCAAAAATTTTTGTTTTTTTTTCCCTGTAAGGCTAAAAACGCCATCAGG
>JARQOD010008618.1:0-34908 GCA_033576555.1 Oophaga sylvatica
TAAATGATAACAATGTAACATCATCCCCAACTCCGCCCCTATAAATGTGATAATGTAACATATCATCCCCAGACTCCGCCCCTATAAATGATAATGTAACATCATCCCCAGACTCCGCCCCTATAAATGATAACAATGTAACATCATCCCCAGACTCCGCCCCTATAAATGATGAAATGTAACATCATCCCCAGACTCCGCCCCTATAAATGATAATGTAACATCATCCCAGACTCCGCCCTCTATAAATGATGATAATGTAACATCATCCCCAGACTCCGCCCCTATAAATGATAATAATGTAACATCATCCCCAGACTCCGCCCTATAAATGATACAATGTAACATCATCCCCAGACTCCGCCTCCTATAAATGTACAATGTAACATCATCCCCAGACTCCGCCCTATAAATGTGATAATGTAACATCATCCCCAGACTCCGCCCTATAAATGAAATGTAACATCATCCCCAGACTCCGCCCCTATAAATGATAACAATGTAACATCATCCCAGACTCCGCCCCTATAAATGATAAATGTAACATCATCCTCAGACCTCCGCCCCTATAAATGATATCAATGTAACATCATCCCAGACTCCGCCCCTATAAATGATGATAATGTAACATCATCCCAGACTCCGCCCTATAAATGATAACAATGTAACATCATCCCCAGACTCCGCCCTATAAATGATAACAATGTAACATCATCCCCAGACTCCGCCCCTATAAATGATGAAATGTAACATCATCCCCAGACTCCGCCCCTATAAATGATGATAATGTAACATCATCCCCAGACTCCGCCCCTATAAATGATAAAATGTAACATCATCCCAGACTCCGCCCCTATAAATGATGAAATGTAACATCATCACTCCAGACTCCACCCCTATAAGATGATAATGTAACATCATCCCCAGACTCCGCCCCTATAAATGATAACATGTAACATCATCCCAGACTCCGCCCTATAAATGATGATAAGTGTAACATCATCCCCAGACTCCGCCCCTATAAATGTGATAATGTAACATCATCCCCAGACTCCGCCCTATAAATGATATAATGTAACATCATCCCCAGACTCCGCCCTATAAATGATGATATGTAACATCATCCCAGACTCCAGCCCATAAAATGATACATGTAACATCATCCCAGACTCCGCCTCTATAAATGTAACAATGTACATCATCCCCAGACTCCGCCCCTATAAATGGAAATGTAACATCATCCCAGACATCCGCCCTATAATGATGAGATAGTAACATCGCCCAGCACTGCCCCTATAAATGATAATGTAAATACCGACTCCCCTATCAAATATACACAGATGATACATCACCTCAGACTCCAGCCTATAACAGAAATTAAGCATACCAGACTCCGCCCTATCAAAGGAAGATAATAACATCTCCACAGATCTCGCCTATAAATGATAGGATTAATCATCCCAGACTCCGCCCTATAAAGATGAGGATTAGACATCACAGACTCCGCCCATAATGTACATGTAACATCATCCAGACTCGCATATAGATACAAGTACATCACACGTCAGATCGCCCAGAGAATGGATATAATGTAACTCATCAGCATCCCCATATAACATGGAAGGATAATACCCGACTCAGCCATCAGTATACACAGGATAAATTAATACACATCCAGACATGCTATCACAAGATAGATAGATACATCGCCAGCATCAGTCCACTAGGAATGGATAAGTAACATCAGCATCAGACCCAGTATAGATAATAACACATCCCAGCACCGCCACAAAATTGATAACACAATGTATCTCCCAGGAATCCGCCCTATATCACACAAGTAGTAACTCACTCAGATCCCATAGATTGATACAGTAACATCATCACACAGAAATCCGCTCCCTATAAAGAGAATTAACATCATCAGCTCGTACCCAGATGGATTAGAACACGTAGCACATATCACACATGATCACGGCCCAGTCAGTATCACCAGAGAGATAGACATCGCTCAGAGCAGTTCACAATGTAATCAGCTCAGCAGTCAGTATCACACAGGAAGGATAGATACACGGCTCAGCAGTCAGTATCAACAGGAAGGATTAGATACACGCTCAGCAGTCAGTATCCACAGGAAGGATTAGATACACGCTCAGCAGTCAGTATCACACCAGGATAGGATTAGATACACAGCTCAGCAGTCAGTATCACACAGGAAGGATTAGATACACGCTCAGCAGTCAGTATCACACAGGATAGGATTAGATACACGCTCAGCAGTCAGTATCACACAGGAAGGATTAGATACACGGCTCAGCAGTCAGTATCACACAGGAAGGATTAGATACACATCTCAGCAGTCAGTATCACACAGGAGAGGATTAGATACACGGCTCAGCAGTCAGTATCACACAGGAGAGATTAGATACACGGCTCAGCAGTCAGTATCACACAGAGATATTAGATACACGGCCAGCAGTCAGTATCACACAGGAGAGGATTAGATACACGCTCAGCAGTCAGTATCACACAGGAGAGGATTAGATACACGGCTCAGCATCAGTATCACACAGGAGGATTAGATAACACGGCTCGCAGTCAGTATCACACAGGATAGGATTAGATACACGGCTCAGCATCAGTATCACACAGGATAGATTAGATACACGGCTCAGCAGTCTAACAAAACCCCAGCTATACACACAGGAAGGATTAGATACACGGCTCAGCAGTCAGTATCACACAGGAAGGATTAGATACACGGCTCAGCAGTCAGTATCACACAGGATAGGATTAGATACACGGCTCAGCAGTCAGTATCACACAGGAAGGATTAGATACACGGCTCAGCAGTCAGTATCACACAGGAGAGGATTAGATACACGGCTCAGCAGTCAGTATCACACAGGACAGGATTAGATACACGCTCAGCAGTCAGTATCACACAGGATAGGATTAGATACACGGCTCAGCAGTCAGTATCACACAGGAGAGGATTAGATACACGGCTCAGCAGTCAGTATCACACAGGAAGGATTAGATACACGCTCAGCAGTCAGTATCACACAGGAAGGATTAGATACACGGCTCAGCAGTCAGTATCACACAGGAAGGATTAGATACACGCTCAGCAGTCAGTATCACACAGGATAGGATTAGATACACGGCTCAGCAGTCAGTATCACACAGGAGAGGATTAGATACACGGCTCAGCAGTCAGTATCACACAGGATAGGATTAGATACACGCTCAGCAGTCAGTATCACACAGGAGAGGATTAGATACACGGCTCAGCAGTCAGTATCACACAGGAGAGGATTAGATACACGGCTCAGCAGTCAGTATCACACAGGATAGGATTAGATACACGGCTCAGCAGTCAGTATCACACAGGAGAGGATTAGATACACGGCTCAGCAGTCAGTATCACACAGGATAGGATTAGATACACGGCTCAGCAGTCAGTATCACACAGGAGAGGATTAGATACACGGCTCAGCAGTCAGTATCACACAGGAGAGGATTAGATACACCGCTCAGCAGTCAGTATCACACAGGAGAGGATTAAATACACCGCTCAGCAGTCAGTATCACACAGGATAGGATTAGATACACGGCTCAGCAGTCAGTATCACACAGGAGAGGATTAGATACAGGGCTCAGAAGACAGTATCACACAGAAGAGGATTAGATACACGGCTCAGTAGTCAGTATCACACAGGATAGGATTAGATACACGGCTCAGCAGTCAGTATCACACAGGAGAGGATTAGATACAGGGCTCAGAAGACAGTATCACACAGAAGAGGATTAGATACACGGCTCAGTAGTCAGTATCACACAGGATAGGATTAGATACACGGCTCAGCAGTCAGTATCACACAGGAGAGGATTAGATACAGGGCTCAGCAGACAGTATCACACAGGATAGGATTAGATACACGGCTCAGTAGACAGGATAGGATTAGATACACAGCTCAGCAGACAGTATCACACAGGACAGGATTAGATACATGTCTCAGCAGTCAGTACCATACCGGAGAGGCTTAGATCCAGCAGCACAGCAGAGCATCGCACCGCTGTCCCCACAGATTATGTGGGTGTTGGGGTAACGTCCCGGTTTACTGAATGTTTAATTCTTCATTGAAACCTTCAGCAGAGGAACAAGAATAAGCAGCCGATCGTCTGCAGCAGTCATGTACCCAGGGCTGCGTCTCTCTCCTTCCTCCAGTTTCTCTGTATGATCGGGGTGGAATTCTGAAGCCCCCAAGAAAACCATCAGTGCAGTGGCGGCCATGTAAAGGGGTCAGGATGTCAGAAGTGACGGGGGCAACATGGTAGGAGAACTCTGCAGCTGGGAAGTTGCTGCATTCATCACAAGCGTATGAGACCCCCGAGGACCCCACTCGTCTTCATGGTCGACCCCGTGATGTCAGTGGAGGACTCATCGGGGGGACCTCCAGACCAGTAGTAGACCCGACAGTATAATGACAATATACAGCCCATTGCAGTCCCATATCTCATCATAATGCACAAATCCATCAGCTTTAAAGGTGGCTGTGGCCCCCGAACTCTGGGGCCCCTCAGGTTGCATCGGTGATACGTCCGCCCCTGCTCAGCGCTGCAGATTGTGTGCAATGTTCAGTATCTTTTTGTATAAATGCTGCCGTCATCTTTTTACATCACACCTTATACTCCGTCACAGCCAGAGCTGCGGTCAGGATGGCTCGGCTGGACGTACCACAGCTTTGGATGTGACTGGAGTATAGGATAGCTCCTGATGCACTGCCCCCCATTGTGACTTCCACATCCTCTAGGAAGTGATAACTTTACTGGTGTCCATAATGAGGGGGTTTATGTGACTTGTGGTGTGACCCCGCGGTGAGCGCTGCCGCTGATCGTCTGCCATCAGCTTCTGCTCTCAGAATCACACACTGATCTGTGGCACATAACTGTCCGGTCACTCCGTGGCCGAGCCGGCAATCACACCAATCGCACTGGGCATTTTTCCTTTTTCAGTGTAGAGTGAAATCTGCAGCAAATCTGCCACATAAGCTGCAAAGAAAGAATATGGAGGCTCCCCCAGAATGGCGCTGGCGTGGTGCACCGTCCCCCCATACAATCACCAGCTCCCTGTGTTCCTGCTCCGTGGCCACGTGGGCACCATTCCCCATGCAATCACCATCTCCCTGTGTTCCTGCTCCAGGGCCGCGTGGGCACTGTCCCCCCCATACAATCATCAGCTCCCTGTGTTCCTGCTCCGGGGCCGCGTGGGCACCGTCCCCCCATACAATCATCAGCTCCCTGTGTTCCTGCTCCGGGGCCGCGTGGGCACCGTCCCCCACATACAATCACCAGCTACCTGTGTTCCTTCTCCGGGGCCGCGTGGACACCGTTCTCCCATACAATCACCAGCTCCCTGTGTTCCTGCTCCGGAGCCGCGTGGGCACCGTCCCTCCCCATACAATCATCAGCTCCCTGTGTTCCTGCTCCGGGGCCACGTGGGCACCGTTCCCCATGCAATCACCATCTCCCTGTGTTCCTGCTCCGGGGCCGCGTGGGCACCGTCCCCCCCCATACTATCATCAGCTCCCTGTGGTCCTGCTCTGGGGCTGCATGGGCACCGTCCCCCATACAATCACCAGCTCCCTGTGTTCCTGCTCCGGGGCCGGGTGGGCACCGTCCCCCCATACAATCACCAGCTCCCTGTGTTCCTGCTCCGGGGCCGCGTGGGCACCGTCCCCCCATACAATCACCAGCTCCCTGTGTTCCTGCTCTGGGGCCGCGTGGGCACCGTCCCCCCATACAATCACCAGCTCCCTGTGTTCCTGCTCTAGGGCCGCGTGGGCACCGTCCCCCCATACAATCACCAGCTCCCTGTGTTCCTGCTCCGGGGCCGCGTGGGCACCGTCCCCCTATACAATCACCAGCTCCCTGTGTTACTGCTCTGGGGCCGCGTGGGCACCGTCCCCCTATACAATCACCAGCTCCCTGTGTTCCTGCTCCGGGGCCGCGTGGGCACTGTCCCCCCATACAATCACCAGCTCCCTGTGTTCCTGCTCCCGGGCCGCGTGGGCACTGTCCCCCCATACAATCATCAGCTCCCTGTGCTGCTCCGGGGCCGTGTGGGCACCTTCCCCCCATACAATTACCATCTCCCTGTGTTCCTGCTCTGGGGCCGCGTGGACACCGTCCCCCCATACAATCACCAGCTCCCTGTGTTCCTGCTCCGGGGCCACGTGGGCACTGTCCCCCCATACAATCATCAGCTGCCTGTGCTGCTCCGGGGCCGTGTGGGCACCTTCCCCCCATACAATTACCATCTCCCTGGGTTCCTGCTCTGGGGCCGCGTGGGCACCGCCCCCCCATACAATCACCAGCTCCCTGTGTTCCTGCTCTGGGGCCGCGTGGGCACCGTCCCCCCATACAATCACCAGCTCCCTGTTCTCTTGCTTCGGGGCCGCGTGGGCTCCTTCCCCCCATACAATCACCAGCTCCCTGGGCTCCTGCTTCGGGGCCGCATGGGCACCGTCCCCCCATACAATCACTAGCTCCTGTGTTCCTGCTCTGGGGCCGCGTGGGCACCGTCCCCCCATGCAATCACCAGCTCCCTGGGCTCCTGCTTCGGGGCCATGTGCGTTCAGCTTGTGATTAAAGAGGAACCAGAATGTAAACTGTGATCTGCGGATCGTGTGACTACAAAACAGGAACATGAAGAGCAAATCAGAAAGTGATGGGGGGATTCCTAGTTCCTTTCTCTGTAAAGCGAAGTTTAAATTAACGGCGACATGTAAGAAAGTCATCTAAATAGGCTCTGTAGTCACCAGAACTGAGGAGACGGAGGATTCTGGAGGAGGACGAGAGCAAAGGGACACTTGGGAGGACTGAGGGGTGCTGGAGGAGGATGGAGGGAAGGTCAGAGGGGTTCTGGAGAGGACCAGAGGAAGGGGCCGAAGGATCTGCAGTGATTGACTGTAGTGATGGTGCTACTCAGGCGCTCTTGGGGGGCGGTAATACTCTGGTAATGTAGTGATGGTGCTACTCAGGCGCTCTTGGGGATGCGGTAATACTGTGGTACTGTAGTGATGGTGGTACTCTGGCGCTCTAGGGGCAGTAATATTCTGGTACAGTAGTGATGGTGGTACTCTTTCGCTCTTGGGGGGCAGTAATATTCTGGTACTGTAGTGATGTTGGTACTCTGGCGCTCTTGGGGTGCAGTAATATTCTGGTACAGTAGTGATGGTGGTACTCTTCGCTCTTGGGGGGGCAGTAATACTTCTGGTACTGTAGTGATGTGGTGCTCTGGCGCTCTTGGGGTGCAATATTCTGGTACTAGTAGTGATGTGTGGTGACTCTGGCGCTCTGGGGGGTTGCGTAATGGTGGTACACTGGTCTCTTGGGGGAGTGCGGTAATACTCTGGTATGTAGTGATGGTGGTGCTCTTGCGCTCTTGGGGGGCAGTAATATCTGGTACATGAGTGGTCACTCTGGCGACTCTTGGGGGATGCGTAATACTCTGGTACTGTAGTGATGGTGGTACTCTGTGCCTCTTGGGGGCAGTAATACTCTGGTAACTGTAGTGATGGTGGTACTCGCGCTCTTGGGGGGCAGTAATATCTGGTACGTATGTGGTGGTACTCTGGTGCTCTTGGGGGGCGGTAATACTCTGGTACTGTAGTGATGGTGGTGCTCTTGGGGGGTGCGTAATACTCTGGTACTGTAGTGATGGTGCTCTGGCCTCTTGGGGGGTGCGGTAATACTCTGGTACTGTAGTGAATGGTGCTTGGTGCTCTTGGGGGGTGCGGTAATTACTCTGGTACTGTAGTGATGGTGGTGCTCTGGCGCTCTTGGGGGGGTGCGGTAATACTCTGGTACTGTAGTGATGATGGTGCTCTGGTGCTCTTGGGGGTGCGGTAATACTCTGGTACTGTAGGATGTGGTGCTCTGGCCTCTTGGGGGGTGCGGTAATACTCTGGTACTGTAGTGATGATGGTGCTCTGGCGCTCTTGGGGGGTGCGGTATTTCTCTGGTACTGTAGTGATGGTGGTGCTCTGGCGCTCTTGGGGGTGCGGTAATACTCTGGTACTGTAGTGATGATGGTGCTCTGGGCTCTTGGGGGGTGCGGTAATACTCTGGTACTGTAGTGATGGTGGTGCTCTGGCGCTCTTGGGGGGTGCGGTAATACTCTGGTACTGTAGTGATGGTGGTGCTCTGGCGCTCTTGGGGGGTGCGGTAATACTCTGGTACTGTAGTGATGGTGGTGCTCTGGCGCTCTTGGGGGGTGCGGTAATACTCTGGTACTGTAGTGATGATGGTGCTCTGGCGCTCTTGGGGGGTGCGGTAATACTCTGGTACTGTAGTGATGGTGGGTCTCTGGCGCTCTTGGGGGTGCGGTAATACTCTGGTACTGTAGTGATGGGGGTGCTCTGGCGCCTTTGGGGGTGCGGTAATACTCTGGTACTGTAGTGATGGTGGTGCTCTGGCGCTCTTGGGGGGTGCGGTAATACTCTGGTACTGTAGTGATGGTGGTGCTCTGGCGCTCTTGGGGGTGCGGTAATACTCTGGTACTGTAGTGATGGTGGTGCTCTGGCGCTCTTGGGGGGTGCGGTAATACTCTGGTACTGTAGTGATGATGGTGCTCTGGCGCTCTTGGGGGGTGCGGTAATACTCTGGTACTGTAGTGATGTGGTGCTCTGGCGCTCTTGGGGGGTGCGGTAATACTGGTAGTAATGGCCTGCCTCTTGGGGGTATACTCTGGTACGTAGTGATGGTGGTGCTCTGGCGCTCTTGGGGGGTGCGGTAATACTCTGGTACTGTAGTGATGTGGTGCTCTGGCGCTCTTGGGGGGTGCGGTAATACTCTGGTACTGTAGTGATGATGGTGCTCTGGCGCTCTTGGGGGTGCGGTAATACTCTGGTACTGTAGTGATGGTGGTGCTCTGGCGCTCTTTGGGGGGTGCGGTAATACTCTGGTACTGTAGTGATGGTGGTGCTCTGGCGCTCTTGGGGGGTGCGGTAATACTCTGGTACTGTAGTGATGATGGTGCTCTGGCGCTCTTGGGGGTGCGGTAATACTCTGGTACTGTAGTGATGGTGGTCTCTGGCGCTCTTGGGGGTGCGGTAATACTCTGGTACTGTAGTGATGATGGTGCTCTGGCGCTCTTGGGGGGTGCGGTAATACTCTGGTACTGTAGTGATGATGGTGGCTCTGGCGCTCTTGGGGGGTGCGGTATATACTCTGGTACTGTAGTGATGGTGGTGCTCTGGCGCTCTTGGGGGTGCGGTAATACTCTGGTACTGTAGTGATGGTGGTGCTCTGGCGTCTTGGAGGGGTGCGGTAATACTCTGGTACTGTAGTGATGATGGTGCTCTGGCGCTCTTGGGGGTGCGGTAATTACTCTGGTACTGTAGGATGGTGGTGCTCTGGCGCTCTTGGGGGGTGCGGTAATACTCTGGTACTGTAGTGATGATGGTGCTCTGGCGCTCTTGGGGGTGCGGTATTACTCTGGTACTGTAGGATGGTGGTGCTCTGGCGCTCTTGGGGGGTGCGGTAATACTCTGGTACTGTAGTGATGATGGTGCTCTGGCGCTCTTGGGGGGTGCGGTATTACTCTGGTACTGTAGGGATGGTGGTGCTCTGGCGCTCTTGGGGGGTGCGGTAATACTCTGGTACTGTAGTGAGTGCGTTGGGCTCTTGGGGGGTGCGGTAATACTCTGGTACTGTAGTGATGATGGTGCTCTGGCGCTCTTGGGGGTGCGGTAATACTCTGGTACTGTAGTTGATGTGCTTGGGCTCTTGGGGGGTGCGGTAATACTCTGGTACTGTAGTGATGGTGGTGCTCTGGCGCTCTTGGGGGTGCGGTAATACTCTGGTACTGTAGTGATGTGGTGCTCTGGCGCTCTTGGGGGTGCGGTAATACTCTGGTACTGTAGTGATGATGGTGCTCTGGCGCTCTTGGGGGGTGCGGTAATACTCTGGTACTGTAGTGATGTGGTGCTCTGGCGCTCTTGGGGGTGCGGTAATACTCTGGTACTGTAGTGATGATGGTGCTCTGGCGCTCTTGGGGGGTGCGGTAATACTCTGGTACTGTAGTGATGTGGTGCTCTGGCGCTTTGGGGGTGCGGTAATACTCTGGTACTGTAGTGATGGTGGTGCTCTGGCGCTCTTGGGGGTGCGGTAATACTCTGGTACTGTAGTGATGGTGGTGCTCTGGCGCTCTTGGGGGATGCGGTAATACTCTGGTACTGTAGTGATGGTGGTGCTCTGGCGCTCTTGGGGGTGCGGTAATACTCTGGTACTGTAGTGATGGTGGTGCTCTGGCGCTCTTGGGGGTGCGGTAATACTCTGGTACTGTAGTGATGTGGTGCTCTGGCGCTCTTGGGGGTGCGGTAATACTCTGGTACTGTAGTGATGTGGTGCTCTGGCGCTCTGGGGGTGCGGTAATACTCTGGTACTGTAGTGATGGTGGTGCTCTGGCGCTCTTGGGGGTGCGGTAATACTCTGGTACTGTAGTGATGATGGTGCTCTGGCGCTCTTGGGGGGTGCGGTAATACTCTGGTACTGTAGTGATGTGGTGCTCTGGCGCTCTGGGGATGCGGTAATACTCTGGTACTGTAGTGATGATGGTGCTCTGGCGCTCTTGGGGGGTGCGGTAATACTCTGGTACTGTAGTGATCGTGGTGCTCTTGGGGGGTGCGGTAATACTCTGGTACTGTAGTGATGATGGTGCTCTGGCGCTCTTGGGGGTGCGGTAATACTCTGGTACTGTAGTGATCGTGGTGCTCTTGGGGGGTGCGGTAATACTCTGGTACTGTAGTGATGATGGTGCTCTGGCGCTCTTGGGGGGTGCGGTAATACTCTGGTACTGTAGTGATGTGGTGCTCTTGGGGTGCGTACTCTGTACTGTAGTGTGGGTGCTGGCCTAATCTGTGGTGTATACTGTAGTGATGATGGTGCTCTGGCGCTCTTGGGGGGTGCAGTCAATACTCTGGTACTGTAGTGGTGCTCTGGCGCACTCTTGGGGGTGGGGCGATGCTTTTGCACACATTTAGTGTAACTTCTGCAGGTTCTGCTTATATTGGCGCCATTTAACCCTTTGTGCTACATCCTTAACGCACAAGATGATGAGACGGAAGTTTGTGCGATGTCTGTTCATGACGATGGTGTCACCCGCCCGGATTCGTGCGGTGGAGTAGCTGGGATTAGTGGTGCCCGCCGGGTGGAGCCACGCCTGGTGCGATGCCGCAGAGCTCGTCCGACCGCTGTGTGGCTGAGATAAGCCGCTCATTGTTCATTCCACGAGCAAAGGTTGCAGGTGCGTACGTGATGGCGAGATAAGCCGCCCCGCAGGTGGCTCCTGAGGTCGCTTTCATAATTAAAAGTCAACTCCTCCCTGATAATTGTATTATTCACTAACCGCACATCTCCAGAAATCCTCTGTGCTGCTGCACTTTGCCTGTGTCTGCGTAGCTATGGATGCCATGTCATGTGACCGCGCCACGATAAATGACTGCGGGAGGTTACATGAGACGAGTAGTGCGAGGATCCGCCATGAATGCGGCGTTGTATGTTCCTGCAGTGTCGCTGCCGCAGTCTGGGAGACGTCCAGGATCACGGTCCCGTCAGTCGCTCGCAGCCGCAGGGACCGGTATTTCCAGTTTCTGTTAGCAATGTCCCCACACAGATCACAGGCAATCCTGATCTGTCAAGAATCCGCGCAGGGTGAGAGAGCGGCTACCGAAAATGTCACCTCTCCTCCAGAAATCTGCACACGCCCCTGGGGGCAAAGCCGCGGCAATGTAAGGCCTCGGCCCGCACGGCAATCTGTATAAAGCGGGGGCTCTGTGGCAGGGGCGTAGTGGGGGGCGCTTTGTGGCAGGGGTGTAATGGGGGGCAGTCTGTAGCAGGGGGGCAGCGGGGTGTGCTCTGTGGCAGGGGGGCAGCGGGTGTGCTCTGTGGCAGGGGGGCAGCGGGGGTTGCTCTGTGGCAGAGGCGTAGTGGGGGGCTCTCTGGCATGGGTGTAGTGGGGCACACTGTGTGAATGGGGCATAGTGGGGGGCGCTCTATGACGGGGCAGTCTGTGGCAGGGGTGTAGCGGGGGGCTCTGTGGCAGGGGCCTATTGGGGGGCACTCTTTGACGGGGCAGTCTGTGTCAGGGACACAGTGGAGGGGCGCTCTGTGGCAGGGGTTAAGCGGGGGGACCTCTGATAGGTGCAGTGGGGCTCTGGCAGGGGTGTAGTGGGGCGGTCTGTGGCAGGTTCTCAGCGAGGGTTGCTCTGTGGCAGGGACGTAGTGGGGGGCTCTCTGGCAGGGTCGCAGTGGGGCACGCTGAGTGAATGGGGCATAGTGGGGGGCGCTCTATGACGGGACAGTCTGTGGCAGGGGTGTAGCGGGGGGCTCTGTAGCAGGGGCATAGTAGGGCGGACTGGCAGGGCTAAACGGGGGGACCTCTGATAGGTGCAGTGGGGCTCTATGGCAGGGGTGTAGTGGGGCGGTCTGTGGCAGGTTCTCAGCAGGGCTTGCTCTGTGACAGGTGCACAGTGGGGTGCTCTGTGGCAGAGGCTTTCTAGGGGGCACTTTGCGTCATGGGTGTAATGGGATGCTCTGTAGCTGGGGCATAGTGAGGTGCTCTGTGATGGGTGTAGTGGGGTGCTCTGTAGCTGGGGCGTAGTGGGGTGTCTGTGATGGGTATAGTGGGTTGCTTTGTGATGGGCTTAGTTTGGTACTTTGTAGCTGGGGCTCAGTGGGGTGCTCTGTAGCTGGGGTGTAGTGGGGTGCTCTGTGATGGGCGTAGTGGGGTGCTCTGTGATGGGCGTAGTGGGGTGCTCTGTGATGGATGTAGTGGGGTGCTCTGTGATGGGCTCAGTTTGGTGCTCTGTAGCTGGGGCTCAGTGGGGTGCTCTGTAGCTGGGGTGTAGTGGGATGCTCTGATGGGCGTAGTGGGTTGCTCTGTGATGGGTGTAGTGGGGTGTTCTGTGATGGGTGTAGTGGGGTGTTCTGTGATGGGCGTAGTAGGGTGCTCTGTGATAGGCGTAGTGGGGTGCTCTGATCTGTAGCTGGGGCTCAGTGGGATGCTCTGTGATGGATGTAGTGGGGTGCTCTGTGATGGGCGTAGTGGGGTGCTCTGTAGCTGGGGCGTAGTGGGGTGCTCTGTGATGGGCGTAGTGGGGTGCTCTGTGATGGATGTAGTGGGGTGCTCTGTAGCTGGGGCGTAATGGGGTGCACTGTGATGGGTGTAGTGGGGTGCTCTGTGATGGGCTTAGTGGGTTGCTCTGTGATCTGTAGCTGGGGCTCAGTGGGGTGCTCTGTGATGGGCGTACTGGGGTGCTCTGTAGCTGGGGCGCAGTAGGGTGCTTTGTGATGGATGTAGTGGGGTGCTCTGTGATGGGCGTAGTGGGGTTCTCTGTATCTGGGGCGCAGTGGGGTGCTCTGTGAAGGGTGTAGTGGGGTGCTCTGTGATGGGTGTAGTGGGGGGCTCTGTGAGGGGCGTAGTGGGTTGCTCTGTAGCTGGGGTGTAGTGGGGTGCTCTGTGATTGGTGTAGTGGGGTTCTCTGTGATGGCGTAGTGGGTTGCTCTGCAACGGGCGTAGTGGGGTGCTCTGTGATGGGCGTAGTGGGGTGCTCTGTGATGGGTGTATTGGGGTGCTCTGTGAGGGGCGTAGTGGGTTGCACTGTAGCTGGGGCATAGTGGGGTGCTCTGTGCTGGGTGTAGTGGGGTGCACTGTGATGGGCTTAGTGGGGTGCTCTGTAGCTGGGGCGTAGTGGGGTGCTCTGATGGCGTAGTGGGTTGCTCTGTAGCTGGGGCGTAGTGGGGTGCTCTGTGATGGGTGTATTGGGGTGCTCTGTGATTTATGTAGTGGGTTGCTCTGTAGCTGGGGCGTAGTGGGTGCTCTGATGGGTGTAGTGGGGTGCTCTGTGATGGCGTAGTGGGTTGCTCTGTAACTTGGGCGTAGTGGGGTGCTCTGTGATGAATGTAGTGGGGTGCTCTGTGATTTATGTAGTGGGTTGCTCTGTAGCTGGGGCGTAGTGGGGTGCTCTGATGGGTGTAGTGGGGTGCTCTGTGATGGCGTAGTGGGTTGCTCTGTAACTTGGGCGTAGTGGGGTGCTCTGTGATGAATGTAGTGGGGTGCTCTGGATGGATGTAGTGGGGTGCTCTGTAGCTGGGCGTAGTGGGGTGCTCTGTGATGGATGTAGTGGGTTGCACTTTGATGGTGTAGTGGAGTGCTCTGTAGCTGGGCGTAGTGGGGTGCTCTGTGATGAATGTAGTGGGGTGCTCTGTGATGGGTGTAGTGGGGTGCTCTGTAGCTGGGGCTCAGTGGGTGCACTTTGATATGCGTAGTGGGGTGCTCTGTGGTACGTGCAGCGGGTGGTGCTGTGTGGCGGGACTCAGCATTGGGACGCTCTGATGGGGTAGTGGGTTGCTCTGTAGCTGGGGCTCAGTGGGTGCACTTTGATGGTGTAGTGGGTACTCTGTGGCACGTGCAGTGGGTGGTGCTGTGTGGGGGGCTTGGCAGGGGGGCTTGTAATGATGGGCGTAGTGGGTTGCTCTGTAGTGGGCGTAGTGGGGAGCTCTGTGATGGGCGTAGTGGGTTGCTCTGTGATGGGCGTATGGGGTGCTCTGTGATGGGCGTAGTGGGGTGCTTTGTGCTGGGGCGTAATGGGGTGCTCTGATGATGTAGTGGGGTGCTCTGTGATGGGCGTAGTGGGGTGCTCTGTGATGGATGTATGGGGTGCTCTGTGATGGGCGTAGTGGGTTGCTCTGTAGCTGAGGCGTATGGGGTGCTCTGTGAGGGTAGTGGGGTGCTCTGTGATGGGGTAGTGGGGTGCTCTGTAGCTGGGGCTCAGTGGGGTGCCTGTGGGTGTAGTGGGTTGCTCTGTACTGGGCGTAGTGGGGTGCTCTGTGATGGGTGTAGTGGGTGCTCTGTGATGGGTGTAGTGGGGTGCTCTGTATGGGCGTAGTGGGTGCTCTGTGATGGATGTATGGGGTGCTCGTGATGGGCGTAGTGGGGTGCTCTGTAGCTGGGGCTCAGTGGGGTACCCTGTGGGTGTAGTGGGGTGCTCTGTGCTGGGGGCTCAGTGGGGTGCACTTTGATGGGGTAGTGGGGTGCTCTGTTGCACGTGCAAGTCGGTGTGCTCGTTGCGGCTCAGCAGGGGACGTCTCTTTATGGTATGGGCGCTGTGTGGCAGGTTTAGCGGGCACTTTTTGCTGTAGGCTCTCTGTTTCTCATATCTATCACCGTCACACAGTCTCTACCTTACTAGGCTGTTGTGTTAGGATTTGAGTTTCATGACGAAAGTCACAGTGCCTCAGTGTACAGCTAGTTCTAGGCCACCTGTACAGATACCTGGAGCACCTGACAACATTGCTGGGTCAGGTGTCCCCCCATGTGGTGAGGGCCGGTCTGACCAGACCCAGATCTGGTACATGGGTCACAGGTGGGCGTGCCGCCATTGTGCCACCCCTCCTCCCCATTGATAGAACGCCCGCGGCGGGCGTAGATGGTTAACTATTGATTGCAGAGTCAATAGACGGTTCTCATCAGCACCTGGCACGAGGATCACAAGGGGCGCCTGGCGCGTATCTGCCACAATCCATGTTAACCCCTCACACTGGGTCGAGTTCATCAGTGACAACCGTAATTAACCGTCCATTGATACTGTCCGTGCCGGCCCGTTATCCCTGAGGGTCACTGATCGGCCCGAGGGTCTGAGGTTCATGGATATTACAAGCAGTTTGGAGGAACGCTGCGGTCAGGATGATTAATACCGTACGGCCATATACCGCACAGCTAAGTGTGCAGGGTGACACTCAGGGCGCGGCTGGGAGCGGCTCCTTCATCACCCTCCGCAAAAATGACTGTGCACATACACCGGGAAAAGTTTCAGCTCCGAAAACTCAGTGAGAACACGTCTGTAGGTTGATATCCCGAAGCCAAAATCTGTGGGGTCCTCAGTGCAGGGGGCAACTCCCGGCAGCCATGGACCTCATGTAGATTGTCAGCTCATGTGCAGAGGTGTCTGTGGTGGGCCGACGCTGTGGACCCCCGGCTCCTCCCTGTACTATAGGTGTAATGTATACAATACTGTGGCTCGGCCCTTCACGTATCGCGTGTCCGACCATACATAAGTCATGAAGGCGGCACTGACATCACGGCTTCATTACCTGCGGCACAGCGGCCGCGCACCAGAGATCACAAGTCACCTTGGAGGTTGTGATCCAACAAGAAACCACGACGCGTCACGACTGATAAACTAATCTGCGCCGTACGTAATCTCCGTGCAGGCGGCAGAGTGACACCGACCGTTGTGTTACACTGACCTTCAATTTATTAAGCTGATAACGATCAATAACCGATCGCTCCAATAACGACGTAATCAGGAACTGAACCTGAGCATAGACATCAGCACATGCCAATAATTTATTATTTACCCTTCTCCCTACAGCACGTGGTCAAGGTCTACCTATTACCTACTTATATTCCTGTACATAGGAGCAGTATTATAGTAGGTATATTCTTGTACATAGGGAGCAGTATTATAGCAATTATATTCTTGTACATGGGGGCAGTATTATAGTAGCTATATTCTTGTGCATAGGAGCAGTATTATAGTAGTTATATTCTTGTACATAGGGCAGTATTATAGTAGTTATATTCTTGTACATAGAAGCAGTATTATAGTAGTTATATTCTTGTATATAGGAGCAGTATTATAGTAGTTATATTCCTGTACATAGGAGCAGTATTATAGTAGTTATAGTCTTGTACATAGGGGCAGTATTATAGTAGTTATATTCTTGTACATAGGGGCAGTATTATAGTAGTTATATTCTTGTACATAGGGGCAGTATTATAGTAGTTATATTCTTGTATATAGGGAGCAGTATTATAGTAGTTATATTCTTGTACATAGGGGGCAGTATTATAGTAGTTATATTCTTGTACATAGGGGGCAGTATTATAGTAGTTATATTCTTGTACATAGGGGCAGTATTATAGTAGTTATATTCTTGTACATAGGGGCAGTATTATAGTAGTTATATTCTTGTACATAGGGGCAGTATTATAGTAGTTATATTCTTGTATATAGGGAGCAGTATTATAGCAGTTATATTCTTGTAGATAGGGGGCAGTATTATAGTAGTTATATTCTTTTACATAGGAGCAGTATTATAGTAGTTATATTCTTGTACATAGGGGCAGTATTATAGTAGTTATATTCTTGTATATAGGGAGCAGTATTATATCAGTTATATTCTTGTAGATAGGGGGCAGTATTATAGTAGTTATATTCTTGTATATAGGGAGCAGTATTATAGCAGTTATATTCTTGTAGATAGGGGGCAGTATTATAGTAGTTATATTCTTGTACATAGGAGCAGTATTATAGTAGTTATATTCTTGTACATAGGGGGCAGTATTATAGTAGTTATATTCTTGTACATAGGGCAGTATTATTGTAGTTATATTCTTGTACATAGTGGGCAGTATTATAGTAGTTATATTCTTGTACATAGGGGCAGTATTATAGTAGTTATATTCCTGTACATAGGGGCAGTATTATAGTAGTTATATTCTTGTACATAGGGGCAGTATTATAGTAGTTATATTCTTGTACATAGGAGCAGTATTATAGTAGTTATATTCTTGTACATAGGGGCAGTATTATAGTAGTTATATTCTTGTACATAGGAGCAGTATTATAGTAGTTATATTCTTGTACATAGGAGCAGTATTATAGTAGTTATATTCTTGTAATAGGAGCAGTATTATAGTAGTTATATTCTTGTACATAGGGGCAGTTTATAGTAGTTATATTCTTGAACATAGGGGCAGTATTATAGTAGTTATATTCTTGTATATAGGGGCAGTATTATAGTAGTTATATTCTTGTACATAGGGGCAGTATTATAGTAGTTATATTCTTGTACATAGGGCAGTATTATGTAGTTATATTCTTGACATAGGAGCAGTATTATAGTAGTTATATTCTTGTACATAGGGGCAGTATTATAGTAGTTATATTCTTGACATAGGGCAGTATATATAGTAGTTATATTCTTGTACATAGGGGCAGTATTATAGTAGTTATATTCTTGTATAGGAGCTATTATAGTAGTTATATTCTTGTACATAGGGGCATATTATAGTATTATATTCTTGTAATAGGAGCAGTATTATAGTAGTTATATTCTTGTAATAGGAGCAGTATTATAGTAGTTATATTCTTGTACATAGGGCAGTATTATAGTAGTTATATTCTTGTACATAGGAGCAGTATTATAGTAGTTATATTCTTGTACATAGGGGCAGTATTATAGTAGTTATATTCTTGTACATAGGGGCAGTATTATAGTAGTTATATTCTTGTACATAGGGGCAGTATTATAGTAGTTATATTCTTGTACATAGGGGCAGTATTATAGTAGTTATATTCTTGTACATAGGGGCAGTATTATAGTAGTTATATTCTTGTACATAGGGCAGTATTATAGTAGTTATATTCTTGTACATAGGGCAGTATTATAGTAGTTATATTCTTGTACATAGGGGCAGTATTATAGTAGTTATATTCTTGTACATAGGGCAGTATTATGTAGTTTTATTCTTGTACATAGGAGCAGTATTATAGTAGTTATATTCTTGTACATAGGGGCAGTATTATAGTAGTTATATTCTTGATGTAAAATAATTTATAGGCAGTATTATAGTAGTTATATTCTTGTACATAGGGCAGTATTATAGTAGTTATATTCTTGTACATAGGGGCAGTATTATAGTAGTTATATTCTTGTACATAGGGGCAGTATTATAGTAGTTATATTCTTGTACATAGGAGCAGTATTATAGTAGTTATATTCTTGTACATAGGGGCAGTATTATAGTAGTTATATTCTTGTACATAGGGGCAGTATTATAGTAGTTATATTCTTGTACATAGGGCAGTATTATAGTAGTTATATTCTTGTACATAGGGGCAGTATTATAGTAGTTATATTCTTGTACATAGGGGCAGTATTATAGTAGTTATATTCTTGTACATAGGGCAGTATTATAGTAGTTATATTCTTGTACTAGGGGCAGTATTATAGTAGTTATATTCTTGTACATAGGGCAGTATTATAGTAGTTATATTCTTGTACATAGGAGCAGTATTATAGTAGTTATATTCTGTACATAGGAGCAGTATTATAGTAGTTATATTCTTGTACATAGGGGCAGTATATTAAGTAGTTATATTCTTGTACATAGGGGCAGTATTATAGTAGTTATATTCTTGTACATAGGGGCAGTATTATAGAGTTATATTCTTGTACATAGGGGCAGTATTATAGTAGTTATATTCTTGTACATAGGGCAGTATTATAGTAGTTATATTCTTGTACATAGGAGCAGTATTATAGTAGTTATATTCTTGTACATAGGAGCAGTATTATAGTAGTTATATTCTTGTACATAGGGCAGTATTATAGTAGTTATATTCTTGTACATAGGGCAGTATTATAGTAGTTATATTCTTGTACATAGGAGCAGTATTATAGTAGTTATATTCTTGTACATAGGGGCAGTATTATAGTAGTTATATTCTTGTACATAGGGGCAGTATTATAGTAGTTATATTCTTGTACATAGGGGCAGTATTATAGTAGTTCTATTCTTGTACATAGGGGCAGTATTATAGTAGTTATATTCTTGTATATAGGGGCAGTATTATAGTAGTTATATTCTGTACATAGGAGCAGTATTATAGTAGTTCTATTCTTGTACATAGGGGCAATTTTTATTGTAAAAACCAAACAAATACAAATATACTGACATTCCTCCAGTAATACAAAACTAAATTCACTTGGATTGTACATTCATTACATATCCGGATTATACATATAAAATTATCTTAAAGAGTCCATACACCTGGTTGGAAAAAAAAAAAAAAAAAACATATTTCAACCCAGTGACACATCCTTCCATAACTTAACATTTCCTAATGATTTTATCTATCTGGGCTCGGACATTATGTGGTTGACGCGTCACAGATCTGAGTCGGAGTTATTCTGGTCACCACCGGTCTCCATTTCAGACTCTACCCGAGAGCCCTCAGGTAATGGCTTCCGCTTGGGCGGAGGACAGTCCTCTACGTCCCTATCAAACTCTGCGTCAATTCTTCTAAGGTCATCCTCAAAATCACCGTCAGACTCAGACAGAACACCAAACCTATTAGATAAGTCCATTACACCTGCAAAACTCTGGACCTTCTTCCTGGCTCCTTGGCCAGTGTCATACTCCTTCTCAGGTTTACGGGAGGTCTTGTCCTTTTTCTTCCTTTTATTCTGAGACACAGATGGTAGTACTGAAATAATGCTTCCCTGTGACTGCTGCCCCTGAGGGACAACCTCCATACTTCCCTGTACACCCTCTGAACCCTGCTACTCTGGTGTCACCTGAGTAGACCCCTGGTGGACCTCCGGTCTGGCCAGTATTTCCCCTGACAGTAAAGCTGCCTCCTCCAGAATCTCTGCCCCTGCCACCAAATCCTCATCAGGATAGTCCTTACAGATATTGTGCCAGGCGTCAGGACAGTCCCTGTGAGGGTGACCGATCTTCCCACAGAGGTTGCACCTGATGTTCTGGCAGTCTGCAGCCACATGGCCGACCTCCCCACACAGGTTGCACTTCACCACAGTACACGTATTTGCCAGGTGACCCGCCTTGCCACATTTGAAGCACTTACGAGGCTGCCCAGGATAGAAACACACACCCCTCTCCCTCCCAATAAAGAAGGAGTTGGGTAAGTGGGCAGTGATATTATCGCATTGGCGCAGTTTCACCAAAACCCTCCACCCTCCTGTCCAGATACCATCATTGTCTCTGCTTTTGGTGAGGTCAGAGACCAGGTCACAATGCCTCCGGAGCCACACCACAATGTCCTGCGGAGGAACAGACTCATTCCAGAAGATGAGATTTACCGTAACGGTATCTGGCTTAGAGATAGGAATAAAGCTGAACTTACTCCAGCCCTCAGTGTCTCTAAACTTGGGGAAATTAGACCAAAACCTGTCCAGGTCACTCATGAGCTTAAAGCTGACGTCATAGCCCTGCCTGTCTGGAAGATTAATCACCGCCAAGATGCTGACTGGCGCAAACCCCATCTGGCGACACGAGCTCCCTGACCACAAACCTTCTATCTGGCAGATCCTCCTTGGCACCTCTGTGCCGGAAACGCACAACGTTTCTCCGTTTAAACGCCTGGCCGGTATAATTGGCACCAGAGGTGAAGGACGGAGCGCCACGACTCCAGGCATTACTGGGGGGAACCTGCGGGGTCACACTAGGCTGACTGACGGGGTGAGGGTCTGCAGCAGGGGGGGCTTCTACACCTTGTGTGCTCGGAATTAAAGGGGGGAAATCACAGACATCATCATGAACATTGTTATCATCAACATCAATGTCACTATCAGACTGCGCAGCGTCCACCAAAGATACTGTGCTCCCCCAAACCCCCGACCCCTCAGATACAGCGCGGTTATCCCCAGCATCAGAGCCCTGCTGGGCACCATCAGGAACTACCGGCACATGTCCACTGCCCAACTGTGGTGCATGGCATTCTGAGACTTGTAGTCCCTCTGCTGAAAAATGTCCATGCTGCTGCTTGGAATCTGCTGCAGGCGGCTGTGCTGGGCATTCTGCGACTTGTTGTACCTCTACTGGAATGTGCCCTTCATGCTGCTGCTTGGAATCTGCTGCAGGCTGTTGTGCTGGGCATTCTGTGACTTGTTGTACCTCTGCTGGAATCTGCACTACATGCTTCTGCTTTGGATCTGCTGCAGGCAGTTTTGCTGGGCATTCTGAGACTTGTGGTACGTCTGCTGGGGTCTGTACTACAGGCTGCTGCTGGTGCGGCATTTGCCCCTTTTGGAAGCAGAAACTTGCAGGCTGCAGCACTGGCCGCACCTGCTTCTGGGGTCCACCTGGGACAATGTCTGACCTGGAACCTGCAGAGTTCTGCTTCTGTGAATTAAACAGTTCCTGGTTCCTATAAGTCTCCGCCAGGGGCCCCATCCTCTCTAGGACGCAGTCCATGTCCCTCACCACTTTTGCCAGCAATACACCCAGTGTGTTCAGAGTCTCATCATAAAAATCATGACTCCCGGGATTAATAGCCTTTAGCTTATAGCAAGTGTCTATCTGCATCTGCAGTGAGTCTTTCTGCTGCTGTAACTCACCGAACTTCTTGACCAGTCCTGGGATCTCCTCTGCGAGCTGAAGCTCAGGTGCACGTGGCGTCTCCTCCTGGGATCCTGCATTCAGCGATGTCCCCGGCTGCTTGAACCCAGACGTCTCCTTAATTTTCACCACCGCTGGTTTCATGGCTCCAGGCTCCACAGCACTTTTACTGCTGCCACCTGACTGCGACCGTGTGCGTCCTGACCGCGCCATACTGCCATGCTGCTGTAAGTTCTCCTGGATGGTTTGTCTTTCCAAAGACGTCCGTCTCTGCCTGGGAGCAGGAGAGGTGATCTGCACAGCTGGGGCTGATCTCACCTGTGCACCTGGCAGGAGCTGCTTGCTGACTGGGGAGTTAACCTGAATTCACATTGTGCTGTAACCCATCACTGACCGACACTTTTCCTTCTTGCTTCTTTGCTGGACTTGGAGAAGGTTTTCCTCCCAAAACTTTACTGACGGCTTTTTCTCCTTCACAGAACTGCTGCAGCTTTGGCTCGCTGCATTCACTGCTCTGACAGTGGCTCTGGGATTAACATTCCCATTAGGAGAGGCCTGGGAGGCTTGTCCCAGTGTAGGCCGAGAAGCCTGGGCCTTGCCTGGGGAGCTTCCCCGCCCAGGGTGGCCCCTCCCTGGGCTTGCTCCAGACATCAGGAGAGCTACAAACACACAACCTCTCAGCTAGGAGGCAGTATTATAGTAGTTATATTCTTGTATATAGGAGCAGTATTATAGTAGTTATATTCCTGTACATAGGAGCAGTATTATAGTAGTTATATTGTTGTACATAGGGGGCAGTATTATAGTAGTTATATTCTTGTATATAGGAGCAGTATTATAGTAGTTATATTCTTGTATATAGGAGCGGTATTATAATAGTTATGTTCTTGTACATAGGAGCAGTATTATAGTAGTTATATTCTTGTACATAGGAGCAGTATTATAGTAGTTATATTCTTGTACATAGGGAGCAGTAGTATAGTAGTTATATTCTAGTACATAGGGGCAGTATTATAGTAGTTATATTCTTGTACATAGGGGCAGTATTATAGTAGTTATATTCTTGTACATAGGGAGCAGTAGTATAGTAGTTATATTCTTGTACATAGGGGCAGTATTATAGTAGTTATATTCTTGTACATAGGGGCAGTATTTTAGTAGTTATATTCTTGTACATAGGGGCAGTATTATAGTAGTTATATTCTTGTACATAGGGGCAGTATTATAGTAGTTATATTCTTGTACATAGGGGCAGTATTATAGTAGTTATATTCTTGTACATAGGGGCAGTATTATAGTAGTAATAGTCTTGTACATAGGAGCAGTATTACAGTAGTTATATTCTTGTACATAGGGGCAGTATTATAGTAGTTATATTCTTGTACATAGGGGCAGTATTATAGTAGTAATAGTCTTGTACATAGGAGCAGTATTACAGTAGTTATATTCTTGTACATAGGGGGCAGTATTATAGTAGTTATATTCTTGTACATAGGGGCAGTATTATAGTAGTTATATTCTTGTACATAGGGGGCGGTATTATAGTTATGGGCACTGGTGCCGTTTGGAGCATCACCGGAGCAGTTGTCCCGTGTTTCCCGCAATATGGAGCAGGGATTACACGGGATCACTGCTGTATCCTATGATGTATGGGTTTTGTGTCCCGGATGTCCTCGCGGTGTACGTCTAGGATGGTCCCTGTGTCCTGTCCAGTGATGACTTGTGTTGGCTGAGATGACAGTGGCCTCCGGTTTTTGTGTCCTGGATGTCCTGGCGGTGTACGTCTAGGATGGTCCCTGTGTCCTGTCCAGTGATGACTTGTGTTGGCTGAGATGACAGTGGCTTGTGCAGTGGCCTCCGGTTTTTGTGTCCTGGATGTCCTGGCGGTGTACGTCTAGGATGGTCCCTGTGTCCTGTCCAGTGATGACTTGTGTTGGCTGAGATGACAGTGGCTTGTGCAGTGGCCTCCGGTTTTTGTGTCCTGGATGTCCTGGCGGTGTACGTCTAGGATGGTCCCTATGTCCTCTCCAGTGATGACTTGTGTTGGCTGAGATGACAATGGCTTGTGCAGTGGCCTCCGGTTTTTGGGTTTTGTGTCCTGGATGTCCTGGCGGTGTACGTCTAGGATGGTCCCTGTGTCCTGTCCAGTGATGACTTGTGTTGGCTGAGATGACAGTGGCTTGTGCAGTGGCCTCCGGTTTTTGGGTTTTGTGTCCCGGATGTCCTCGCGGTGTACGTCTAGGATGGTCCCTATGTCCTCTCCAGTGATGACTTGTGTTGGCTGAGATGACAGTGGCTTGTGCAGTGGCCTCCGGTTTTTGTGTCCTGGATGTCCTGGCGGTGTACGTCTAGGATGGTCCCTGTGTCCTGTCCAGTGATGACTTGTGTTGGCTGAGATGACAGTGGCTTGTGCAGTGGCCTCCGGTTTTTGGGTTTTGTGTCCCGAATGTCCTGGCGGTGTACGTCTAGGATGGTCCCTGTGTCCTGTCCAGTGATGACTTGTGTTGGCTGAGATGACAGTGGCTTGTGCAGTGGCCTCCGGTTTTTGGGTTTTGTGTCCTGGATGTCCTGGTGGTGTACGTCTAGGATGGTCCCTGTGTCCTCTCCAGTGATGACTTGTGTTGGCTGAGATGACAGTGGCTTGTGCAGTGGCCTCCGGTTTTTGGGTTTTGTGTCCTGGATGTCCTGGCGGTGTACGTCTAGGATGGTCCCTGTGTCCTCTCCAGTGATGACTTGTGTTGGCTGAGATGACAGTGGCTTGTGCAGTGGCCTCCGGTTTTTGGGTTTTGTGTCCTGGATGTCCTGGCGGTGTACGTCTAGGATGGTCCCTGTGTCCTGTCCAGTGATGACTTGTGTTGGCTGAGATGACAGTGGCTTGTGCAGTGGCCTCCGGTTTTTGGGTTTTGTGTCCTGGATGTCCTTGCGGTGTACGTCTAGGATGGTCCCTGTGTCCTGTCCAGTGATGACTTGTGTTGGCTGAGATGACAGTGGCTTGTGCAGTGGCCTCCGGTTTTTGTGTCCTGGATGTCCTGGCGGTGTACGTCTAGGATGGTCCCTGTGTCCTGTCCAGTGATGACTTGTGTTGGCTGAGATGACAGTGGCTTGTGCAGTGGCCTCCGGTTTTTGGGTTTTGTGTCCTGGATGTCCTGGCGGTGTACGTCTAGGATGGTCCCTGTGTCCTGTCCAGTGATGACTTGTGTTGGCTGAGATGACAGTGGCTTGTGCAGTGGCCTCCGGTTTTGTTGTGTCCTGGATGTCCTGGCGGTGTACGTCTAGGATGGTCCCTGTGTCCTGTCCAGTGATGACTTGTGTTGGCTGAGATGACAGTGGCTTGTGCAGTGGCCTCCGGTTTTTGTGTTCCTGGATGTCCTGGCGGTGTACGTCTAGGATGGTCCCTGTGTCCTGTCCAGTGATGACTTGTGTTGGCTGAGATGACAGTGGCTTGTGCAGTGGCCTCCGGTTTTTGGGTTTTGTGTCCTGGATGTCCTGGCGGTGTACGTCTAGGATGGTCCCTGTGTCCTGTCCAGTGATGACTTGTGTTGGCTGAGATGACAGTGGCTTGTGCAGTGGCCTCCGGTGGCGACGGCTCCGCATCTGTCCCCCACGTAAAGTATGGGATGTGAATGCACGTGGGCCGCAGTAAATGAGCGCTCACTGTGCTCGTCTGTGCCGCTCTGTGCTCAGCTACTTGCGGGTGGGAGCAGGAATTTGATGAATGCCAGGACTGAGGGCACAATGACTGCAGGGAACACCTGCACATTTCTGACTGTCATTGTATTAACCATTCTGCTTCCGGTTCCTGACAGTGGCGCCATGGAAGCTTCTTTCGATTTAAACTTTGCCGTCCGTCTCAGACCGGTGTCGGCTGAAGGTCGGACGCCGCTTCACCGGCCTAATGGACGCCTTGTCGCAGAACGCAAACATTTGAGCAATGATAAAATTTTGCTTAGATGCAGATACTACAGATTTCTGCCAGGGTGGGTGTGGTTGTAGTAGACGGCAGACTGACCTCTATCACAATGCTGCGCATTACTGTAAGATGAATGCCAGCTGTGGTAGCCGAAAGACACAAAAATGCAAAATTGCAATATTAAAATAGTCATGCAGTAGACTTGTCTGAGACCGAAGTCGCTAAGCCAGGCTTTGTGGCTGATCACGTGAGTCATCACCCATGGCTGTGAGGATTTTATTTCCTGCCTGAACCCTGCTGTACAGAGAAGGAAAAGACCAGACTAGATCCTATAAAGCAGAATCCTCCCGGTATCTCAGGATGCTGCTCTGTATTTCCAGAGTTGTGTAGTGCCACCTAGTGGCCGCATTACTGTGAAGGTAAATGGAGCTGAAAGCAAAGCGCGGCAGCATCATAGAGGCTGTTGGTCCAAAACCAATGACACCGTCCTCCATCCTAGGAGAAAGGGGTCGTTAGGGTCTCCCCTTCCTCACCCAGAGTGTTGCAGGTCGGTGTGCACTCCCATAATGCACAGAATCCTGCAGCTCTGGATGTGACTAGAGACATGATCTCCTTTATGATTAGAATCTGACAATTGGAGGAAATAATTCTTGGAAACTTTGAAACATTTGTAATAAAAATCTTTTTTCTTCTGGGAAAGCTTAGTGGACATTTCCTCTGTCAGTGATGAAAGGGGGATATTGTTGGCGTCAGGTTCTCATCTGAATTCTCCCCGTTTTGTGGTTGCTCCAGTCGGTCCCCGGACGGAACAAGTCTCCATGTGTGCAACAGATTGGTACAAAGACTCCTACTGTGAGTGCACAATATCTATCCCAGCACGTGCCAGCGCCCTGCGCCCCGTACCACCGCCTGGAGCCCGGAGACTGAGCCGCGCTGGGGAGCAGCAGTCACTCTTATGTCAGATATATTATTGATTATTGCCGAAAAATCAGGTTAACTTGATGAAAATATAACTGCATTTACCGGAGAAAGAATAGTGCACCAGCAGAATAGTGAGTGCAGCTCTGGAGTATAATACAGGATGTAACTCAGGATCAGTAATGTAATGTATGTACACAGTGACTGCACCAGCAGAATAGTGAGTGCAGCTCTGGGTATAATACAGGATATAACTCAGGATCAGTAATGTAATGTATGTACACAGTGACTGCACCACAGAATAGTGAGTGCAGCTCTGGAGTATAATACAGGATGTAACTCAGGATCATTAATGTAATGTATGTACACAGTGACTGCACCAGCAGAATAGTGAGTGCAGCTCTGGGTATAATACAGGAGTAACCAGGATCATAAGTAATGTATGTACACAGTGACTGCACCACAGAAATGAGTGCAGCTCTGGGTATAATACAGATGTAACTCAGGATCAGTAATGTAAGTATTACACAGTGACTGCACCACAAATAGTGAGTGCAGCTCTGGGTATAATACAGGATTAACTCAGATCAGTAATGTATGTACACAGGACTGCACCAGCAGAATAGTGAGTGCAGCTCTGGTATAATACAGGATGTAACTCAGGATCAGTAATGTAATGTATACACAGTGACTGCACCAGCAGAATAGTGAGTGCAGCTCTGGGTATAAACAGGATGTAACTCAGGATCATAATGTAATGTATGTACACAGTGACTGCACCAGCAAATAGTGAGTGCAGCTCTGGAGTATAATACAGGATGTAACTCAGATCAGTAATGTTAATTACACAGTGACTGCACCACAGAATATGAGTGCAGCTCTGGGTATAATACAGGAGTAACTCAGGATCAGTAATGTATTATGTACACAGTGACTGCACCACAAATAGTGAGTGCAGCTCTGGGTATAATACAGGATGTAACTCAGATCATAATGTATGTACACGTGACTGCACCACAAATAGTGAGTGCAGCTCTGAGTATAATACAGATTAATCAGATCAGTAGAATGATGTACACAGTGACTGCACCAGCAGAATAGTGAGTGCAGCCTGGTATAATACAGGAGTAACTCGGATCATGTAATGTATGTACACAGTGACTGCACCAGCAGAATAGTGAGTGCACTCTGGAGTATAATACAGGATGTAACTCGGATCAGTAAGTAATTTACACAGTGACTGCACCAGCAGATAGTGAGTGCAGCTCTGGGTATAATACAGGATGAACTCAGATCATAATGTAATTATACACAGTGACTGCACCAGCAAATAGTGAGTGCACTCTGGAGATATACAGGATTAACTCAGGATCATAATGTAATAGTACACAGTGACTGCACCACAAATAGTGAGTGCAGCTCTGGGTATAATACAGAGTAACTCAGGATCAGTAATGTATGTACACATGACGCACCAGCAGAATAGTGAGTGCAGCTCTGGTATAATACGGATGTAACTCAGGATCAGTAATGTAGTACACAGTGCGCACCACAGAAAGTGAGTGCAGCTCTGGGTATAATACAGGATGTAACTCAGATCAGTAATGTATGTACACAGTGACTGCACCACAGAATAGTGAGTGCAGCTCTGGATATAATACAGGAGTAACTCAGGATCAGTAATGTATGTACACAGTGACGCACCACAGAAAGTGATGCAGCTCTGGTATAAACAGGATGTAACTCAGATCAGTAATGTAAGTATGTACACAGGACTGCACCACAAATAGTGAGTGCAGCCTGGAGTATAACAGGATTAACTCAGGATCATAATGTATGACACGTGACTGCACCAGCAGAAAGTGAGTGCAGCTCTGGAGATAATACAGATGTAACTCAGGATCATAATGAATATGTACACAGTGACTGCACCAGCGAATAGTGAGTGCAGCTCTGGTAAATACAGATGTAACTCAGGATCAGTAATGTATGTAGTACACAGTGACTGCACCAGCAGAATAGTGAGTGCAGCTCTGGATATAATACAGGATGTAACTCAGGACATAATGTATGTACACATGACTGCACCAGCAAATAGTGAGTGCAGCTCTGGGTATAATACAGAGTACTCAGGATCAGTAATGTATGTAACCAGTGACTGCACCAGCAAATAGTGAGTGCAGCTCTGGAGTATAATACAGGATAACCAGGATCAGAGTAATGTAGTACACGTGACGCACAGCAAAAGTGAGTGCAGCTCGGAGTATAATACAGATGTAACTCAGGATCAGTAATGTATATGTACACAGTGACTGCACCAGCAGAATAGTGATGCAGCTCTGGAGTATAATACAGATGAACTCAGGATCAGTAATGTATGTACACAGTGACGCACCAGCAGAATAGTGAGTGCAGCTCTGGAGTATAATACAGGATGTAACTCAGGATCAGTAATGTAATGTATTACACAGTGACTGCACCAGCAGAATAGTGAGTGCAGCTCTGGAGTATAATACAGGATGTAACTCAGGATCAGTAATGTAATGTATGTACACAGTGACTGCACCAGCAGAATAGTGAGTGCAGCTCTGGAGTATAATACAGGATGTAACTCAGGATCAGTAATGTAATGTATGTACACAGTGACTGCACCAGCAGAATAGTGAGTGCAGCTCTGGAGTATAATACAGGATGTAACTCAGGATCAGAATGTAATGTATGTACACAGTGACTGCACCAGCAGAATAGTGAGTGCAGCTCTGGGTATAATACAGGATGTAACTCAGGATCAGTAATGTAATGTATGTACACAGTGACTGCACCAGCAGAATAGTGAGTGCAGCTCTGGAGTATAATACAGGATGTAACTCAGGATCAGTAATGTAATGTACACAGTGACTGCACCAGCAGAATAGTGAGTGCAGCTCTGGAGTATAATACAGGATGTAACTCAGGATCAGTAATGTAATGTATGTACACAGTGACTGCACCAGCAGAATAGTGAGTGCAGCTCTGGAGTATAATACAGGATGTAACTCAGGATCAGTAATGTAATGTATGTACACAGTGACTGCACCAGCAGAATAGTGAGTGCAGCTCTGGGTATAATACAGGATGTAACTCAGGATCAGTAATGTAATGTATGTACACAGTGACTGCACCAGCAGAATAGTGAGTGCAGCTCTGGAGTATAATACAGGATGTAACTCAGGATCAGTAATGTAATGTATGTACACAGTGACTGCACCAGCAGAATAGTGAGTGCAGCTCTGGAGTATAATACAGGATGTAACTCAGGATCAGTAATGTAATGTATGTACACAGTGACTGCACCAGCAGAATAGTGAGTGCAGCTCTGGAGTATAATACAGGATGTAACTCAGGATCAGTAATGTAATGTATGTACACAGTGACTGCACCAGCAGAATAGTGAGTGCAGCTCTGGAGTATAATACAGGATGTAACTCAGGATCAGTAATGTAATGTATGTACACAGTGACTGCACCAGCAGAATAGTGAGTGCAGCTCTGGAGTATAATACAGGATGTAACTCAGGATCAGTAATGTAATGTATGTACACAGTGACTGCACCAGCAGAATAGTGAGTGCAGCTCTGGGGTATAATACAGGATGTAACTCAGGATCAGTAATGTAATGTATGTACACAGTGACTGCACCAGCAGAATAGTGAGTGCAGCTCTGGAGTATAATACAGGATGTAACTCAGGATCAGTAATGTATGTACACAGTGACTGCACCAGCAGAATAGTGAGTGCAGCTCTGGAGTATAATACAGGATGTAACTCAGGATCAGTAATGTAATGTATGTACACAGTGACTGCACCAGCAGAATAGTGAGTGCAGCTCTGGAGTATAATACAGGATGTAACTCAGGATCAGTAATGTAATGTATGTACACAGTGACTGCACCAGCAGAATAGTGAGTGCAGCTCTGGAGTATAATACAGGATGTAACTCAGGATCAGTAATGTAATGTATGTACACAGTGACTGCACCAGCAGAATAGTGAGTGCAGCTCTGGAGTATAATACAGGATGTAACTCAGGATCAGTAATGTAATGTATGTACACAGTGACTGCACCAGCAGAATAGTGAGTGCAGCTCTGGAGTATAATACAGGATGTAACTCAGGATCAGTAATGTAATGTATGTACACAGTGACTGCACCAGCAGAATAGTGAGTGCAGCTCTGGAGTATAATACAGGATGTAACTCAGGATCAGTAATGTAATGTATGTACACAGTGACTGCACCAGCAGAATAGTGAGTGCAGCTCTGGAGTATAATACAGGATGTAACTCAGGATCAGTAATGTAATGTATGTACACAGTGACTGCACCAGCAGAATAGTGAGTGCAGCTCTGGAGTATAATACAGGATGTAACTCAGGATCAGTAATGTAATGTATGTACACAGTGACTGCACCAGCAGAATAGTGAGTGCAGCTCTGGAGTATAATACAGGATGTAACTCAGGATCAGTAATGTAATGTATGTACACAGTGACTGCACCAGCAGAATAGTGAGTGCAGCTCTGGAGTATAATACAGGATGTAACTCAGGATCAGTAATGTAATGTATGTACACAGTGACTGCACCAGCAGAATAGTGAGTGCAGCTCTGGAGTATAATACAGGATGTAACTCAGGATCAGTAATGTAATGTATGTACACAGTGACTGCACCAGCAGAATAGTGAGTGCAGCTCTGGAGTATAATACAGGATGTAACTCAGGATCAGTAATGTAATGTATGTACACAGTGACTGCACCAGCAGAATAGTGAGTGCAGCTCTGGAGTATAATACACAGGATGTAACTCAGGATCAGTAATGTAATGTATGCACAGTGACTGCACCAGCAGAATAGTGAGTGCAGCTCTGGAGTATAATACAGGATGTAACTCAGGATCAGTAATGTAATGTATGTACACAGTGACTGCACCAGCAGAATAGTGAGTGCAGCTCTGGAGTATAATACAGGATGTAACTCAGGATCAGTAATGTAATGTATGTACACAGTGACTGCACCAGCAGAATAGTGAGTGCAGCTCTGGGTATAATACAGGATGTAACTCAGGATCAGTAATGTAAGTATGTACACAGTGACTGCACCAGCAGAATAGTGAGTGCAGCTCGGAGTATAATACAGGATGTAACTCAGGATCAGTAATGTATGTTACACAGTGACTGCACCAGCAGAATAGTGAGTGCAGCTCTGGAGTATAATACAGGATGTAACTCAGGATCAGTAATGTAATGTATGTACACAGTGACTGCACCAGCAGAATAGTGAGTGCAGCTCTGGAGTATAATACAGGATGTAACTCAGGATCAGTAATGTAATGTATGTACACAGTGACTGCACCAGCAGAATAGTGAGTGCAGCTCTGGAGTATAATACAGGATGTAACTCAGGATCAGTAATGTATGTACACAGTGACTGCACCAGCAGAATAGTGAGTGCAGCTCTGGAGTATAATACAGGATGTAACTCAGGATCAGTAATGTAATGTATGTACACAGTGACTGCACCAGCAGAATAGTGAGTGCAGCTCTGGAGTATAAACAGGATGTAACTCAGGATCAGTAATGTAATGTATGTACACAGTGACTGCACCAGCAGAATAGTGAGTGCAGCTCTGGAGTATAATACAGGATGTAACTCAGGATCAGTAATGTAATGTATGTACACAGTGACTGCACCAGCAGAATAGTGAGTGCAGCTCTGGGTATAATACAGGATGTAACTCAGGATCAGTAATGTAATGTATGTACACAGTGACTGCACCAGCAGAATAGTGAGTGCAGCTCTGGGTATAATACAGGATGTAACTCAGGATCATAATGTAATGTATGTACACAGTGACTGCACAGCAGAATAGTGAGTGCAGCTCTGGAGTATAATACAGGATGTAACTCAGGATCAGTAATGTAATGTATGTACACAGTGACTGCACCAGCAGAATAGTGAGTGCAGCTCTGGGTATAATACAGGATGGTAACTCAGGATCAGTAATGTAATGTATCACAGTGACTGCACCAGCAGAATAGTGAGTGCAGCTCTGGAGTATAATACAGGATGTAACTCAGGATCAGTAATGTAATGTATGTACACAGTGACTGCACCAGCAGAATAGTGAGTGCAGCTCTGGAGTATAATACAGGATGTAACTCAGGATCAGTAATGTATGTATACACAGTGACTGCACCAGCAGAATAGTGAGTGCAGCTCTGGGTATAATACGGATGTAACTCAGGATCAGTAATGTATGTACACATTGACTGCACCAGCAGAATAGTGAGTGCAGCTCTGGAGTATAATACAGGATGTAACTCAGGATCAGTAATGTATGTACACAGTGACTGCACCAGCAGAATAGTGAGTGCAGCTCTGGAGTATAATACAGGATGTAACTCAGGATCAGTAATGTAATGTATGTACACAGTGACTGCACCAGCAGAATAGTGAGTGCAGCTCTGGAGTATAATACAGGATGTAACTCAGGATCAGTAATGTATGTACACAGTGACTGCACCAGCAGAATAGTGAGTGCAGCTCTGGAGTATAATACAGGATGTAACTCAGGATCAGTAATGTAATGTATGTACACAGTGACTGCACCAGCAGAATAGTGAGTGCAGCTCTGGGTATAATACAGGATGTAACTCAGGATCAGTAATGTATGTACACAGTGACTGCACCAGCAGAATAGTGAGTGCAGCTCTGGAGTATAATACAGGATGTAACTCAGGATCAGTAATGTATTTACACATGACTGCACCAGCAGAATAGTGAGTGCAGCTCTGGGTATAATACAGGATGTAACTCAGGATCAGTAATGTAATGTACACAGTGACTGCACCAGCAGAATAGTGAGTGCAGCTCTGGAGTATAATACAGGATGTAACTCAGGATCAGTAATGTAATGTATGTACACAGTGACTGCACCAGCAGAATAGTGAGTGCAGCTCTGGAGTATAATACAGGATGTAACTCAGGATCAGTAATGTATGTACACAGTGACTGCACCAGCAGAATAGTGAGTGCAGCTCTGGAGTATAATACAGGATGTAACTCAGGATCAGTAATGTAATGTATGTACACAGTGACTGCACCAGCAGAATAGTGAGTGCAGCTCTGGAGTATAATACAGGATGTAACTCAGGATCAGTAATGTAATGTATGTACACAGTGACTGCACCAGCAGAATAGTGAGTGCAGCTCTGGAGTATAATACAGGATGTAACTCAGGATCATAATGTAATGTTACACAGTGACTGCACCAGCAGAATAGTGAGTGCAGCTCTGGGTATAATACAGGATGTAACTCAGGATCAGTAATGTAATGTATGTACACAGTGACTGCACCAGCAGAATAGTGAGTGCAGCTCTGGAGTATAATACAGGATGTAACTCAGGATCATAATGTAATGTATGTACACAGTGACTGCACCAGCAGAATAGTGAGTGCAGCTCTGGAGTATAATACAGGATGTAACTCAGGATCAGTAATGTATGTACACAGTGACTGCACCAGCAGAATAGTGAGTGCAGCTCTGGAGTATAATACAGGATGTAACTCAGGATCAGTAATGTAATGTATGTACACAGTGACTGCACCAGCAGAATAGTGAGTGCAGCTCTGGAGTATAATACAGGATGTAACTCAGGATCAGTAATGTAATGTATGTACACAGTGACTGCACCAGCAGAATAGTGAGTGCAGCTCTGGAGTATAATACAGGATGTAACTCAGGATCAGTAATGTATGTACACAGTGACTGCACCAGCAGAATAGTGAGTGCAGCTCTGGAGTATAATACAGGATGTAACTCAGGAT